>JAXQQM020091791.1:0-38716 GCA_034641835.2 Pinus albicaulis
CTATAATCTTCCTCACTGATGTTCCAAAGGAAATAAAGCTTTCTCCTTTGAAAAAAAATCCCTGGAAGTGGTGTTGTCAACCCTCCGCTGCAACACCCTGCAACACAACCCAACTCTCAACTTAAACTGCGCTATAGCTGAAGGAGGTAGCTTGGCCACAAGCCTGGATGTGGAGAAATGAAGTGCAAGATCCTTCAAGAGGCCTCTATTGAAATGAGAAGGAATTCCTAAACAGGAAATCCTTGTGCTAAGCAGCACTGCAACTCTGCTAAACAATAGGAGAATGCACAAAGTCTGAATAGACCAAGAAATCAATAATACATAACATGAATAACAATGGATGCCTTGCCCTCATTTTAAAAAAGTGAATTCCCTCTCTCCATGGGTCCCACTCATTAGGGTTTCCTTCACCAAATAACCCTCTTCCCATTCATACTAAATTGTCTATCAAAGTGTTCTCCACCTCCTATCCTAGTGCTGTTGACTTGGTCAAACTTGACCTTGTCTCCATGCAAATGTCCTCTTTCACACTTGAGGGTGTGAAATCACACTCTTATGAATATCCCCTTTCATACTATGAGGGATTTTATTTATTATTATTCAATGTATGGGCCTCCTTACCCATTTATTTACCTCCTATGTGTAAACAAAAAAATTTAATATTCCATTTAGTGGTGTGCTAAAGTGGGAATATTACAGTGATGAAGGCTTATTCCCTTCTGGTTTCTTATTGTCAAACTTCTTGATCAATTTTTGAGTGAAATATGCATATGCAGTCACTTTTTCATGACTCAAATGGTTGAACCACCAATTTTGTACTTCACCTTGAAGGTGCAGTGCTGCAATCTCAACAGCTTCTTTCTCCACTACTGGATGTAGCAGGAAAAAGGCATCCAAATTCCTTCCCCGGGACTTTGTTGTGCATGAGGATGACCCATAAAAGGTAGAAAATAGAAATCTATTACCCTTCATTCTTCTATTGCTGCAAGGTCTCCTTTCTTCTTTGAGCTGAATAAACTCTGGAAGAGTCAGATTCTTCTTGATAGCTCTAGGTTGAGACTTATATTCTGCAAGATATTCACTTAGAATCTCATGATCTAAGTATTATTCACTTTTATGCCTTTTATATTTCAAATAAAAGGCCATAGTATGTTTCTTTTGAGCTTTATGCAATACCAAACCTTATTTTTGCTGATAGGAAGTACATGGACCTTCCTAATCTTGAAACCCTCTAGAAGTTTCACTGCTTCTTTTTTCTTCTTTCTGTTTAACCTATTTCGAGAGGTTCTTCATAGATCTGAAAAATGATGAGACATAGCTCATTTTATCCATCATTATGATCTTTCCTTTTTCTTATAGCACTTTGGCTTGAATTCACAGGCTGATCCAAAATTATGCTCTGATACCACTGTAATATCCCAAAATGGGACTGCTCAACAATGCATACTAAAATAATGCATTTTTCATAAATGTATGCAATGAAATTTAAATTCAGCTCATGGATCCCTTAGATCTGATTTTATAATGACTATATCTAAAAGGAAATCAGAAAAAAATCACCTTTGCATAGTTAAACAGGCCTCCCATGCCATAAATATCTCAAAATCATGCAAAAATAGGGACTGCAACCATGTGTGAAAGCTTGAATACCATGACAACATTATTTTATTACCTCTGCAATAGAAGTAGGTTTTACAACATATATAGAGAAAGATGTGGACAAAAAGTTATATCTATAGCAAATCCATGCACTATACAAGTTCTTTTATCAATCCCCCTTGGGGTTTTCAGCAATACACCAAGTACAAAGTGTAGATCTAAGTTCTAAGACTGCAGATATATGGAACTATTCAGATCTAGAAAGTGGATCTTATTTGATATAAATAATAAACTGATCTCCTCCAACATTTATCCAAAGTGAAGGGAAGATCCCCAACACTCAGAAAATCAGCTCTCCAAATAGTGCACTGAATCACCCTGCAGTAGCTCCTTCAGAAATATGCAGATCTAGACTTCTTCTACACTATAGGGGACAAAATAATGTTGGCCTATATCCAAGATATGAAAATGTACCTCAAAACCTTTAATACTATCCTCCCAATGGATTAGAAGACTCATCCACTAAAAAGAAGCACTGAAATGGCCTAGATATGAAGATCTAGCCTCCACTTGCTACAGCTTACCGAAACATGCAAACCCACAATAGGATCTCTATTGTCAAAGGAATATGAAGCTTGGCCTTAAGACATGTAGTGGACAATATGGTGCAAGGCTCCTCCAAGAGCTACTCAATGGAAGAGAATTAATTCCTAAATAGGAAGACCGTGTGCTAAACAACACTCTATCTCAGCTAAACAGCCAGAGAAAGAAAATATGTCTAAACAGACCATATAATCATAAAATCATAATCATAAGCTAACCCCATATGGCTGCCATCCTCCTCCTTATAAACAATGTGAGCCTTCTCATCTTGGGTCCCACTCATTAAGGTTTCCATCTTCATGCAATGAATCTCCCTCAAAAATTACGCTGTCTCCATTATTCTTACTCATCTTTTTACAATGTTGTTTGATTTGTTCAATCTTGACTGGATCAATATTGACTGGATCAACCTTGACTGGATCTCCATGTAAAGTCTTCTTCCACACTCAATGTGGCTTTATTCTATCTATCTAAATAGATCTATATTCCCACTGAGTTATCTTCATTAATGTTCCACATCCTCCATCTTAGCCTAGTTGACTTGGTCAAACTTGACTTTGTCTATATGCATTAAGCCTTGTTCACACATGAAGATGTTTTTATCCAGCTGTGAATATGATCCTTTCCCCATTAAGAGGGTTTTTTTTGCTGTTAGAAATATTTATGAGTCTCCTTACGCATTTATTCATCTAACTATGTGTTTGGATAAAAAATAATATTCCTAATAGCTGCATGCTAATGTAGGAATATTACAAGGTGGCTTGTCATATTGGCGCGACCGAGTCTAAAGGTTGACATCAGTGGTATTGAACTTGTTATAATTCATCATGATAATATGGTACTTTGGGGTACTAGACTGTGAAGGTTTAGGGGCAGCCTGAACTTTAGGGGGTTGGGTGGCCACATATCCTTTCCGAGGGAAAGGATTAGTGAAAATAGTCAGTTTAGCTGGTGCAGTACTTGGAGGAGCCGAAGCAGTGGCTTTTTGTCCTCTACATGCTGCTTGTGCTTCCCACAACTAACACATCTAGGGTAAGAGGGGGCAATCATGATTATAATGGCCATGGACACCACAACAAGAGCAAGGCTTGTTTGTATGAAGAGGCATGTTCTGCTTAGGTTGATCACCCTGTTGCTGGTTTGTAGTGTTAGTTTGGTTCCCTTAGGGTGTGTTTGGTTGATTACCTTGGCGCCCTTGATTACCCTGCACTGGTTGGTTCTAGTTTCCTTTCCTATTTTTCTTTGAATTAGGAGTATTATTCGCACTCTTCTACGCATACACCTGATCCTGAGCGTGAAGTGACCACTTTGGCAGAGGTTGAGATTGCACGGGAGGCTGAGGTGTTGATTCTAGAGGGGCTGGAGCACCAGGCTATGGATAAGGATAGAAAGGAGGTTGATAAACATTGGGGAAAATAGGTTGAGAAACAACTGACCCTGTCATTGGTTGATACAGTTTTTCAAATGCGTAAGGTGTGCTTTGTCCTAGATACATGTTGCCTAGAGGGGGATAAATGTAGAGGAGCTAGTCCCTCCCTGAGGAAAAAGATAACCCATAGAAGGATGAGTGTATGTATGTGAAATAGCTCTAATCATAACATCAGTGACATGAGATTTCCTCAATGCGTTGGCACCACGAGGTCTAGGAAGATCCAATAAAACAGTATAAACATAACCAGACTGGGCATAGATCAAGTCATATTTCAATGCAACTTGGAGAGCTTCTTCCTTTGTCTGAGGAAAATGAGACACAACATATTTACCAATAGAAGGCAAAAGCATTCTGAGAAACCAATCCATATAGACACGGTTGTTGAATGTAGGAGCTTGACACAAGCTCCTCCTTCTACGCTATTCTTGGTCAGAAAGGCGAGTGGCAGAAGTTTGACAGAATGCGGCCAACAAATTTGTACCTATATCATATCGGAGAGGTAGCTGGGGATAGGATAGAAACACTTTAGCAAGAGTCACAAAAGTGGAATAAGAGGTGGTGGCCTGGTTGACATACCAATTTTTAGCTTCTCTAGTGAGCGTACGTTGGAATAACCAAAGACAGATGGAGTCATCAATGATAGAATTGGATGAACGCCACATGTGAAAGGAGTGGGCGTGATTAGTATGGTCCTCTCCACTATTTACTTCAAACATAGGAATGTCTGAAGGAAGTTTATTTGGCATAGCAGGCCAACCTGTGTCGTGGAGTATAGGGTTGTTGATTAATTGGCTGAAATCAGGAAGGCTTAAACAAGCAATAAAAGGTAGCAAAGGAGTAGCCATAATAGTTCCAGTAGTGACTCCACTAGTAGTAGTTGTAGAATTAGGTTCGATTCCACCACCAGCTTGAGGACCAACACCTACATTAGCGCGTGACATGGTGACAAAATGAGGTGGAGTCAAACCGGGTTCAGAATGAGAGGAAGAACCCAATGAACCTGAATCAGAGTCAGTATGGGGACTCGACAAAGAACTAACTCGGATTCTACAAGTTGGAGTAAGTCGTCCCAATGGAAACTGAGGATGAATGCCTTGGAGTCTCTGATATAAATTCCTTGGGGGTACAATGATGGAAAGACACAGATGACATGAAAAGGGTGAAGAGTGATAAACAAAGGCTCAGTGAGGCAGATAAAATAATTACGATGTTTATGTCTTGAATTTGTGGTGTAAACCAAGTGCTCTTCGCTTTAGGTGTGTGTATGTGCAAGAAATGTGTTAATTTTAATTAATCCCAGAAGGTTGTATAAAGAAAAAGAAAAAATGTTGAATAATTGTAAATAAAACTGAAACGACAGTAAAATAAACAACTATATTTGCATAAATTCAACCCAAAAGAAGGCTTCCCAAATGAGTAGTCTCTAAGGCAGGCGAAATTGACTGAAAACACATAATATGGCCAAAAGATATAAGTTCTAAGGGATAGGGATCTAATGAATCATATTTGTTGGAAAAGGCGCATAAAAGAACAAGAAATCAGAGGGAAAACTGCTGCAAAATGGGACGCGAAAGGTTAAAACCTTAGGGGAAACAAAGGGAACCCTAAGGGAGAGACCAAAAAAAACTCAAGAGGGGGTTTTGGATGGAATAATAACTAATCAAAGGGGACCTAAAATAAGGATAGATCAGACCCTAAACAATGGCTAAAAGTGCTGCAAAATCTCATACTACCTACTCAGCTAAACCGCTCCTAGAAAGGTGTAAGTGTACTGAAACCGTAAGGGGCTTGGTCCTAGTTCAAGGAGACAAATTGAGCATATACAAGCCTAATACGGGCTGAGACAGAGGTAATACAACCCAGAATAGTGCTTGAGGTAAACCCTGACTGTCAGAGAAGAAAATCAAGAAAAAGTTGCAGCTCACAGGTACTAACCTATAAACTATGAAAATCACAGTTTATGGGTTGATAGTTGTCAATTCAGGTAGAAATTGAAGGTTTTGGGACAAAAAGTGTGAGTTTCATATCTGGAATCCTAGGGCGGTAGGTTGCAAATTTTTTTTTTGTCTCTGGCGCAGCTGATACCTGTTACTTACGGAAAACACCCGAAAACACACATAAGTTATATTTTTTACTGTTTTAGGGCATAGAAGGTAAAAAAAACATCAAGAGACTAAAAATAGCTAAAGAAACACCCTAGTTACTAAAGCAGTTGGTCATGTAGGAATATGAATTAGAATAGTGGAGTCGCCATTTGTTAGTGTAAATTCTTAACACAAGTGTATGAAAAGAGCTCACTTTAACTATGTATGATAAACAAAACTAACAACAAATATGGGTGCTTAAATTCCTTATATATGCAATCGACAGGAAAACAAATGTTGCAACAACCCAGATCTATTCAGTAAAATCAGTTAAATAGTAAAAATAAATAAGAGTTGCTCCAAATATCCAATAGACAAGATAAGATATAAATAATTTTATATGTATTATAACACTTGGGAAGGGAACAAATAATGATGTTACCAGCCCCCCTTAATGAGATGGGTTCTTGGTTGTCCTCAAAGCTTCAACTCGAGAAGTTTCTCTCTCTCAATGGTTTACAAAACCCAAGACGTGTTGAACTATATGGGATCTCAAGCAGCAAGAAAATAGTGGCAACAATGAGAATTATCAAAGCACGACAATGAAAGTGATCAAAGTGAATAATGAATGGAAAGCCCTCCTATTTATACCAAAATATTGAGTTATCCTCGACAATGGTGAATAATAAAATATTATTAACCAAGATCTAGATCTATTTTCTTGGAATATTTTATTAATTTTGTTGGAGGGAAAAGGAATTTAAATTCGTTAAATACCTTCATTTGGAAATAATAAACAAATAAATGATTTATTTATCATTTCAAGAATCAGTTTAAGGAATAATTTAACAAATAATGATTTGTTTAATTATTTCTAGGTGATTTAGTCAAATTTAACAAGGAATAATAACTAAATAATGATTTAATTAGTTATTCTTAGAGAAAAATAAGAAAAATAATGATTTATCTAATTATTTCTCATAATTGGGTTAAGTATGACCATGAATATTATTTAAACAATGTTTTACTTAATTATTCCTAGAGTAAAATCAAATAAATAAGGATTGATTTAATTATTCCTCATGGGGTTCCCTGTTTGAGCTAGAAATAACTTAATAACATATGGTTTATTAAATTATTTCTTATAGTGAATGAAATTTTACTATGGTAAAATTGGTCTTACATGGTGTATGTCGATCCACCTAATTGTAAATGGTTAGATGACCAAAAATTGGTGTAATAGCAACCTATGAAGCACAATGGCCAGATTTAGGATTTAATGGGGTGGATGCTAATGATTGCACAATTCCTATTCATGAATAAATCCCTCCTTTGTAGAGTCCTTTCTCAAAGTGTCAGCTTCCAGCGTGACAAAATAACTTAAATTTTTAAAGAATTTGAAAGAAGAATATAAGGGGATTCATGATAATTAAGGAGTCAGACGTAACACTTAATTAACCAGGAAAAATTAGATGCATTGTTGGGCGATGAATACGACCACTTTTTAACACTTATTTTTACTCTTCCTTATCATATCATTTATTATAGTTTATTATATAAATCCATTTTATAATGATTTATGCTCTTATGGATTAATATTATTTCTTCTCCTTTATTTTTAATAAATTGATGATTATTATGCATAATTTTATCAATGATGGTTTATTAATATATTTTGTAATATCACTCACCATTTTAGCCTCCAAGATATTTGCCAGATTGTAGATTTGATTTCCAAATCATCATGAAATATTCCAACTCAGAAATTCGATGGAATAATAAGTGACAGTATTGCAGTTGAGATTCTGGGCAAATGAAGAAGAATATGGAAAATCCGAAACATGGGGTTTGTCTAGAACTGGCCCAATTAACTTTCACAAAGAACCGTTTGCTCAAATTCAACAAGTATTGAGAGAAACGCAGGGTTCTTCGAGCACAATTTTATCAGATTTGTTGTTGCGGCCCTCCTCCAAATCTCAGCTGCAAAGCCAAATTCACCTTGCTCTTGTTGAAATATTGTTGGAAATATATTTTCTGGTTGATCAAGTTGTTGGGAACAATCCAATATTGTTATGGGAGATCATATTTTCTATTTAATTTCTCTTCCTTCTGATTATAAAAGGAGAGCATGTATTGTGTATTGGAGAACAATGGATGATTATTGAATTCCCTTTGTAACACTGTAATTCCTTGACTCTCGTGAGCAAAGAGAAACTGATGTAAAAGCTATTCATGTTTGATTAATACAAAGAGGTGTTCTCATTCCATTTCTCAAGCTCTGCAGTAGCCCAGCGGCGCTTTCATCGGCGGTTGAGGGCCCGACCCTGGTGGAGCGATCTACTGTTTGTATTTCTATTCTTTTATTTCTGTTGTGTGATAATTGAATTTAGATTCATTACGATTACAAAGTTATTTGATTGTTGTTGGATTGAATTCGGATTTGATGTATACGTTAATGAATTGCACTGCTATTCTATCTTAGCAAGGATCGTATTTACTATCTCATTCATCTTGCTATCTTTTATAAAGCGTTGCTGTTCCATTGATTTATGATTCATTCCAATGAACTGTTTCATAGTCTTGGCTGTCAACAGGATTGGAGTATTGAGATTAGTTGCCTAATTGCGTTAGAATTAGAATTGTTGTTCATATTGTTGTTCCTTTCCAGATTATGTTCCTTTCAGTTATTTTCATCAGCACGAAGATTGAGTTTGCTTTCATTTCGATTGCTTTAAGATCACCAACTGTAGAGGACACTGGTTATTGCTTCCAAGTTCCCAGATTGGTTATCTTGCATCGATTTCTAAGGGAAGGAGTTATTGCTACTGTATCCTTGATCGATGTTTTGCAGATTGATTTAATTAATATTTCAGAGCATTTGAGTTTATGTTGTTGTAGTTAGATTTATTTTTCAAGCATCCGTTTACTTTTGCATTTGAAACACTGTACTACATATTACAAGGCATTACTCTTGGATAAATTGCTGCCTTAGACTGAGTACACTCTTGAAATAAAAAGTCACTCCTGGATTGATAATTAATGTAAGATAAATAGGCGTTAAAAATACACCTTTTATACCTCAACATTTTGGCGGCGTTGCCGAGGAGAGTGTATGCCATTTAGAAAGAGTGATGCATATTTAATTTTTTATGCTTGGGAAGAATTGGGTATTAAAGACGGAAGGTAAGAACCTACGCACCGAGCAAGAAACACACTTGTTCACTGGCCCGCTTCACAGCAGAATTGAGTGAAAGCTTAAGGTATAAATGAATGCTTGCGTTTTTTTTTAATTTTAGTGGTAGAAATTTAAAAAAAAATCTTGTAATTCCACTCGAGTGGTGATGTAAGCACCACCCATTTCACTAACCAATTGACAGGAACATTGGAAGGAGGATCCTTAAAGAAACACATGAAGAACATCTTCTATTATGGTAAGAAATGGCTCACATTGCAACTTTTGAATTCCCTATCAAAGATCTAGGAGGAGTGACACAAATGCACATAATTCCCCCATTGTCTCTACCAAATTTTCATGGTTTGACAAATGAAGATCCAGATACATTCTTATTTGAGTTCGAAATATTTTTTAGAGGATATGATTATTGTACTAACGACCAAAGATTGAAAGTGTTTCCTCTTACTCTAAAAGGAGCAGCTCTTCGATGGTTCATGAGCCTAGGTGGGAACTGCATCAAAACATGGGAGGACATGAAGAACATATTCTTGAAGAAGTACCAAGACTATTGCAAATCCAATGAAGATATTTTCGGTATGACACAAAGGGAAGATGAAAGCTTGGAGGACTATGTAGAGCGATTTCGATACAACCTTCAAAAATCAAAGCATAAGCATTTGGAAAAAGAGATCTTGAAAACACTCCTTCTTAAAGGAATCAAAGATGATTTTTTAGAACTCTTAAATATGATAGGAAAAGGTGATGTTTTTCAGTTATCATATGATGATGTTTGTGAATTGTGCATAAGGTATTCAAGAGGAATTTCTAAGGATGGTAAGAATTCTAGAGAAGTTTCTTCTTTCTTTTCTAAATTTACTACAAGAACAAGAGACATAAGAGCTGAAATCAATGTTTTATTTGAAAATTTTAAATATGATTTTATTAGCTCTCTAAAGTCACAATTGAATGTTTTGCAGGTTCAGAGAAATCAAGAATTTGATGAAGTGTTTTTCCCTCATTACCAAAAGGAGCATCCCATAGATACTCACTCTTCCTTATCTAATTTGGAAGTAGCATATCAAAGAGATGGAGAAGCTGCAACAAGGTCAAAACCATGGAAATCATGGCCTACAGGTATGGTTCAAAACACTTCCTCTCCATTCTCTTACTTGCATAATTCGTTATGGAATACTCACATGTTAGGGCAGCCATGCCAATCTCAATATAACCACCACCAATCTTGTCTACAAGCTTGGCATGGTTCACCTTATGATTGCATGACTACTCTTCCTCATCTTGTAGCACAAACACATATTCTAGCTCTTCCACAACACCTTGTTTGCCTATCAAAATCATCCAATCAACCCAATCAACTACATCATCAAAAGGCTCCATTCCCTATACAATTTCCTGCTCAACTCATTCCACACCCTCACCATAATAAACCAGTACAACATGCTTACAGTGTTTAACTCAAAAATTCACCTACCCTTCCCACCTATTCTATCTCACATGTACCATTGGAAAAAACTTACACTGAGACTTAGAATGTATCAAATCCAAAAATTGTAGAAGTTATAAAAGAAAATGAGGTTTATTCTAGTTTGCACCAACAAACCATTTTAAAAGCTCAAGAACTTCATGATATGATGGCTATGGGAAATCAAGGAAGTAAAGAATATATTGAAGATTGGTTTCACTCCATCATTTGTTTGCAACATCACTCCATACTTCAACAATTTTTGGCACCATCTTTTCAAGGGAAGTTGGCTTCTCATACCCTAATTTTTATTATTAACATACATTTTTCAAATTTGGGTATGTACATAATTGAAGCCTTATTTCGGAAATGGCTCCACTGGAAATACTCTTATACGTAATCATATTCATTTTCCAATTCAAAGTAGGATAGTGGAGAAATAAATAAAAGAGGAAATAAAACAAACACATTTATTTATTTATTTTTGTAAAAATAGTTGTTTCTTTGTTGTAACACGTTGTGAAATCAACATTGATGATAAATATTTTAATTTATTTGTGTATGTAGATGAATTATATTGCAAATAACCATTCTACAAACACTTATATTCATTTTTATCATCAATATGGAAAAATTGCTTGAATATCATTTTTTTGGCTTGTAGGCTTGATGAAATTCCTGAAAACAAAGTTGGGACAGTCATGTTTTGGGGGACCAAAAATGAATATTTTTAAAACATGTTTCTATCCTAAGTAGCCCTTGATGTCTACTTTCTAAGCCAATTTGAATCACTCTATTATGATTTGAAACGAAAAAGTTAGAACCAAAACATTGAGAGGGTGTCTAGTAGGCAACTCAACAACAGAGTTGAGACAATCAGTTTTTGGAGGCCTAAATGACTATATTTTTAAAACTTGTTTCTATAGTAGATTCCTATATGAATATAGTTTACAATTAAATTTGAATCACTCAATTTTGATATCGTATGAGGAATTTATGACCAAAATACTGACTGCCTATCATAAATCAGCACTCTTGAAACTCTGTTTTCTCGGCTGTTCCTTAACGTATTTGACCCATCAATTATTCTTGTCTTAAAAACCTGTTTCTATTGAAGATCAATAAATAAATCTACTTTAATATCCAATTTGAATTGCTTCAATCCGCCATCAAACGAATAATTTATGATTGAAATATCAACTGTTGGTCTAAGATGGAAAATCGAAAATAACTCTATTATGCAGGTTGTTCTCAGAATATTTAACATACCATTACATGTAATTTTTAAAACCTATTTATATTGGAGATAAAACTTTTAATTATCTCTCATTTGGCTTTGGAATCACTCGAATCAAACGAAAAACAAAGAAGTTATGATTGAGACACTGCTGGTTAGCATAATTGGCCACTACTCTCCCACAGGTAATAAATTAATTTTACTTTGTCCATGAATTTGTTTTACAGAGTAACTAATTGTTAGTTTTTTGCATAATTATTGGATTAAGGGAGCTTTTACACCTCTCTTTCTTCATTATTTAATATCTTATTGCAGGTAGAGACTTGTTTTTTTGTAGGTCTTACGAGAACAAAGAAGGTTAATTTATGGACGAGTGATTCTTGAAAGAAATTTTAGTAAAACAAGGGAATTTCATCCAGTTAATTACCTAAAAGATTTATAACATGAAGAAATGAAGAATTGGTTCCCATTTCAAGATTCATGTTACTACTGCCAAAACATTTTTTAAATAGATCATTTTTTTCCCATTAATAGATTGATATGGGTGAAAATGTGAAGTTGGGAAACACTTTTTGCCCTTTTTTGACGTTGAAAATTGTAATTTTCTATGTTTTTCAACTTCAACTCCACTAAACTCATATTTTTATTGCAAATTATGCTTTGACATAAAAACAAGAATTGTAGAGAATTGTCTTGCCTCCATACCCATATTTTTTTTTTTTTTAAATATTGACATATAGAGGGGTAAATTTCTTGTTTACTAAGTGCATATACTTGAAATTTTCAGGCAAACATAAATAGTCACTTTATAATCCTTTACTTTTTTTAGGGAAGGTTATTCATTTTTTGGAAAAAAACCATAGCATCATAATCTACATATATTGCACTAGTGCACAGACTATTTTTCGGTAATTTTCGGATTAAATCACTATTTTTTATTATTTTTTGAAATGGACAAAGAAAAAAAACAGTGATGTTTCAATACATTTTATAATCCTTTGATTTTCTTTTCAATGTGACCGTCAATAAGAAAAATGAGAGTACCCTTTTGAAGTAGACAGGGAGAGGAAGTGCAGCATGATTTTTTTGAATTTTTTGGTGTCCTCATTAGAAAGTTATTGAATTTTCATTCAGTACAATTTTTCGAAAAATGAAATTCCATAGTGACACAGTTTAGTAAAAAATTAATAAAAAATTGAATTTTTTAATGAAACTCCACAAATCTCATATCATCAGAAACTAGATTCAGAGATGAATCTAATGGTACTTTGTCCGACATATAACATTTTGTTTTTGTAGGTGTTTTGCCCCTCCAAAGTTGCAGGTTCCTGAAAACTGCAGAATTTTCTGTGTTTTTCGTTGACCAGAAACTCTCGGCCGAGATAATGTCTCGGACGAGAAATTTATAAAACTCTCGACTGAGAGTTTAACCCGCCTAGAGTTACATTTAAACGCATGGCCAAACTCTCGGCCGAAAGTTTAAAAAACTCTCGGACGAGAGTTTGCGCCCGAGAGTTTACCCAATGAAACTCTCGTATGAGAGTTTAGAAAACTCTCGTATGAGAGTTTAGAAAACTCTCGTATGAGAGTTTAGAAAACTCTCGTATGAGAGTTTTGAAAACTCTCGTATGAGAGTTTTGAAAACTCTCATCCTAGAGTTTTTTCAACTCGAGTTTTATTCCTATAATAAAACACAACAATTATTAAGTTTTTAGAATTGGTACTTTATATAATTTAAATAGTACTTTATTAAAATTAAAAAATGATAAAAAATAATAAAATTATAATTTTATTTTAAATTATTTTATTATTATTAATGATAAAAAATACATGAAGATTTAATTAAATAAAATTTGTTACAATATTTTGTAATATCAATGTTATATAAAAAAATAAAAATATTTTTATATAAAACTAATTGATATATTAATATAAATAAAATAAAATTCTAAAACATAAATCAAAATAAAAACAAATATATATAATTTATATAATATTTTTTTTGAAATTAATGAATAAATTTAAATTTAAAAAACAATTGACTAAATGCAATGAGGTGATAAAGGAGACAATGCATAGCACCTTAATATCGTTATAAATTCTTGGAAATCTCGAGAAATTTTTGAAGTGAGATGAGCTTCTTGGAATGAGTCACTTTATCTTCCACTTCAGTTTCACACGATTAACTTGAAAGGAAGTCTATTTTCCTAGGTATGGATGTAAGGGAATGAACAATATTATTTGAACATTGAGTGAGATGCCCTTCTTGGAATGGGTCCTCCTATATTCCACTTTAGTTTCACAAGATTAAATTGAAATGAAGTTTATTTTCCTAGGTATGGATGTTTAGTTAATACTTCTTTATTTCGTTTGAATTTAGTTTCTTTAAAAACGAAAAATAATAAAAATTCTGTGTTTTTTTCGCATTGTTGTTCCTTTCTAACGGAACAACACTTCTGTTGTTCCTTTTGAAAGGAACAGCAGTTTCGCAGAGTGTTTTTGTTGTTCCTTTCCAAAGGAATAGCACCTTCGTAGGATATTTTTCTGCCGTTCCTTTCGAATGGAACAACAGTTTCGCGCAGTGTTTTTGCTGTTCCTTTCAAATGGAACATCATGTCTGCAGAGCATTTCCTTGCTGTTCCTTTTACAAGGAACAACAGTTTCGCGCAGTGTTTTTGCTGTTCCTTTCAAATGGAACAGCATGTCTGCAGAGCATTTCCTTGTTGTTCCTTTTAAAAGGAACAGCAGTTTCGCAGATTATCTTTGTTGTTCCTTTTAAAGGAACAACACTTTTTGAACGATTGTTTTAAGTTTGTATTTTGAATTTGTGAGCATTTTTTTTTTATGGACACCTGTGGGCAGCAGAGGTCTGTTAATGGTATTGAAGTCATACTTATACAAATCAATAGTTATTTAACCCTCTTTCCTATAATTTTTATTGAATATCAAAAGAAATGCATAAAATTCCTTAAGTTCTATCCCCGAACCATCACACATGAAAAATATTATAAATCGGTCATATTACTTTAATGTGGTAAATAACGCAATTACATTAATCTTTTGTTGTCCCTTCACCTCATACTTGAATTATTACAACGTGATTCCCCCATTATTACCGATTTATCTTACGCATCGATTTCAGTAATTACTTAATTTGATTGACTTTATCATGATTGCGCATGTTTTTTCACTGCCGTCCTATTGTTGTTCCACACATGCCACCTTAATCGACGGTCGAGGTCGACCTTTCATTCGTTTGGGGGGCGGAAATATCTGCATGCAGATCAGATACCCAAAATTTCTTCACCTGTATCTCTGCAATATATTTTTATGAATTAAAACCCTTGCATTTTCAGAAAATAACGAATTTTAGCGAACTGTGCTGTGCTGTTCCATTAAGGTTACTGTGTGTTGAGAACAATTAACGAAGAACAGAAATGGGAGGACGTCCAATTCGCAACGAACCTCAGACGTTGGTTGTCTTTGATGCTGCACGGGCAATATTAGACAAACTGGGATGGATTACATACTTTATGAAATTGCAGCAACCCCATGAAGCAGTGGCTACTGAATTCTTGTTAAATTTGTAGGAAGGTTCCTCCACAGTCAGAGGAAGGCAGATAGCAATGACCGATGAGATAATTGCAGAAGTATCTGGCATCCCCGCATAAGGAACTGTCTGGACTCAGAAGAAAATCAGAATTCGGGAGGCCATTCAAATCTTTCAAGATGAAGGACAGAGGCTAATAGTCAAAGGGAGAGGAGTACACCCGGCGTCGCTAGGCGAACCATGGATAGAATTAGCCAGGATCGTGCAGGCTTACATAACATGCGACGGTAGAAAAGACGTGGTAAGACCTCGCCATCTTAAGCTGTTAGCTGTGCTAAAACAAAAATGCACTATCAATTTACCTGCATTCTTAAACTCTTTATTGCATGATATTGCTCATGGAATTAGAAAAGCACAGCATGCAGACATGGTGGTCAGCCACCATTGCTTGATTCGGCTAATAGTAAGTTACAGTCTCGCCCAGCAGCAAACCAGCTGGGAAGAGCTAATTTTTTCTATTGAAGGAGGGATGGCTTTACCCGCTCCGAGACGGAAAAGGATGGCCGGCTCAATAACTGAGCCCTCCACTTACAGACAATCCTTCCAAGGGGTTATAGGTTTAGAGGTTAATGGGTTACAGGTTTAGAGGTTTAGGGGGTTAGGGGATTTAGCAATGAAGGATTTAGGGGTTATGGGTTAGGGTTTTGGGGGTTAAATGGAATCCACACTTAAATGGGTTAGGTTTTTAGGGGTTTACGGTGTTGAATTGGTTAGGGGTTGGGAATTAAGGTTTAAGGGGTTAGGGGTTAAGGTTTTAGAGGTTTAGGGTTTAGGGGGTTAAATGGGTTACAGGTTTAGAGGTTTAGGGGGTTAGGGGATTTAGCAATGAAGGATTTTAAGGGTTAGGGGTTAGGGTTTTGGGGGTTAAATTGAATCCACAATTAAATGGGTTAGGTTTTTAGGGGTTTAGGGTGTTGAATTGGTTAGGGGTTGGGAATTAGGGTTTAAGGGATTAGGGGTTAAGGGTTGAGGGGTAAGGAATTAGGGTTTAAGGGGTCAAGGGTTATGGGTTGGGAATTAGGGTTTAAGGGGTTAGGGGTTTTGGGGTTTAGGGGCTTAAATAGGTTAAGGGTTAACGGGTTAGGGGTAGGGGTTAAGGGTTTAGAGGTTTAGGGTTTAGGGGTTAAATGGGTTAGGGGTTTAGAGGTTTAGTAGGGGTAAATGGTTTGGGGGTTAAGGGTTTAGAGGTTTAGGGTTTAGAGGGTTAAGGGTTTAGGGGTTAGGAATTAGGGTTTAAGGGGTCAAGGGTTATGGGTTGGGAATTATGGTTTAAGGGGTTAGGGGTTAAGGGTTTAGAAGTTTAGGGTTTAGGGGGTTAAATGGGGTATAGGTTTAGAGGTTTAGGGGGTTACAGGATTTAGCAGCGAATGATTTTAGGGGTTAGGGGTTAGGGTTTTGGGGGTTAAATGGAATCCACACTTAAATGGGTTAGGTTTTTAGGGGTTTAGGGTGTTGAATTGGTTAGGGGTTTTTGGGTTTAGCGGCTTAAATGGGTTACAGGTTTAGAGGTTTAGGGGGTTAGGGGATTTAGCAGTGACGGATTTTAGGGGTTAGGGGTTAGGGTTTTGGAGGTTAAATGGAATCCATACTTAAATGGGTTAGGTTTTTAGGGGTTTAGGGTGTTGAATTGGTTAGGGGTTTTGGGGTTTAGGGGCTTAAATGGGTTAGGCATTAACGGGTTAGGGGTAGGGGTTAAGGGTTTAGAGGTTTAGGGTTTAGGGGTTAAATGGGTTAGGGGTTTAGAGGTTTAGTGGGGGTAAATGGGTTATGGGTTAAGGGTTTAGAGATTTAGGGTTTAGGGGGTTAAGGGTTTAGGGGTTATGAATTAGGGTTTAAGGTGTCAAGAGTTATGGGTTGGGAATTAAGGTTTAAGGGGTTAGGGGTTAAGGGTTTATAGGTTTAGGTTTTAGGGGGTTATATGGGTTACAGGTTTAGAGGTTTAGGGGGTTAGGGGATTTAGCAGTGACGGATTTTAGGGGTTGGGGGTTAGGGTTTTGGGGGTTAAATGGAGCCACTCTTAAATGGGTTAGGTTTTTAGGGGTTTAGGGTGTTGAAGTGGTTAGGGGTTTTGGGGTTTAGGGGCTTAAATGGGTTAGGGGTATGGGTTAAGGGTTTAGAGGTTTATGGTTTAGGGGTTAAATGGGTTAGGGGTTTATAGGTTTAGTGGGGGTAAATGGGTTAGGGGTTAAAGGATTAGAGGTTTAGGGTTTAGGGGGTTAAATGGGTTAGCCCGGTTAGGAATTAGGGTTTAAGGGGTCAAGGGTTAAGGGGTTAGAGGTTTAGGTGTTTAAGGGGTTGAATGGGTTATGTGTTGGGAATTAGGGTTTAAGGGGTTATAGGTTTTGGGTTTAGGGGTTTAAATGGGTTAGGGTTGGTTTAGAGGTTTAGGGGGTTAGGGGATTTAGGAGTTAAGGATTTTAGGGGTTAGACGTTAGTGGTTAATGGTGTTAAATGGGTTAGGTTTTTAGGGGTTTAGGGTGTCTAATTGCTTAGGCATTGGGAATTAGGGTTTTAGGGGTTAGGGGTTAAGGGTTTAGAGATTTAGGGTTTAGGGGGTTAAATGGGTTACAGGTTTAGAGGTTTAGGGGGTTAGGGGATTTAGCAGTGAAGGATTTTAAGGGTTAGGGGTTAGGGTTTTGGGGGTTAAATGGAATCCACACTTAAATGGGTTAGGTTTTTAGGGGTTTACGGTGTTGAATTGGTTAGGGGTTGGGAATTAGGGTTTAAGGGGTTAGGGTTTTTTGGGTTTCAGGGCTTAAATGGGTTAGGGGTTAACGAGTTAGGGGTAGGGGTTAAGGGTTTAGAAGTTTAGCGTTTAGGGGCTAAATGGGTTAGGAGTTTAGAGGTTTAGCGTTTAGGGGTTAAATGGGTTAGGGGTTTAGAGGTTTAGTGGGGGTAAATGGGTTAGGGGTTAAGGGTTTAGAGGTTTAGGGTTTAGGGGGTTAAATGGGTTAGGGGTTAGGAATTAGTGTTTAAGGGGTCAAGGGTTAATGGGTTAGAGGTTTGGGTGTTTAAGGGGTTGAATGGGTTATGGGTTGGGAATTAGGGTTTAAGGGGTTACAGGTTTAGGGTTTAGGGGGTTAAATGGGTTATCGTTGGTTTAGAGGTTTAGGGGGTTAGGGGATTTAACAGTTAAGAATTTTAGGGGTTAGAAGTTAGGGGTTAATGGGGTTAAATGGGTTAGGTTTTTAGGGGTTTAGGGTGTTGAATTGGTTAGGGGTTGGGAATTAGGGTTTAAGGGGTTAAGGGTTAACGGTTTAGAGGTTTAGGGTTTAGGGGGTTAAATGGGTTATAGGTTTAGAGGTTTAGGGGGTTAGGGGATTTAGCAGTGAAGGATTTTAGGGGTTAGGGGTTAGGGTTTTAGGGGTTAAATGGAATAAACACTTAAATGGGTTAGGTTTTTAGGGGTTTAGGGTGTTGAATTGGTTAGGGGTTGGGAATTAGGGTTTAAGGAGTTAGGGGTTAAGGGTTTAGGGTTTAGGAAATAGGGTTTAAGGGGTCAAGGGTTATGGGTTGGGAATTAGGGTTTAAGGGGTTAGGGGTTTTGAGGTTTAGGGGGTTAAATGGGTTAGGATTGGTTTAGAGGTTTAGGGGGTTAGTGGATTTAGCAGTTAAGTATTTTAGGGGTTAGGAGTTAGGGGTTTTGGGGTTTAGGTGCTTAAATGGGTTAGGGGTTAACGTGTTAGGGGTAGGGGTTAAGGGTTTAGGGGTTAAATGGGTTAGGGATTTAGAGGTTTAGTGGGGGTAAATAAGTTAGGGATTTAGAGGTTTAGTGGGGGTAAATGGGTTAGGGGTTAAGGGTTTAGAGGTTTAAGGTTTAGGGGGTTAAGGGTTTAGGGGTTAGGGGTTAGGAATTAGGGTTTAAGGGGTCAAGAGTTAAGGGGTCAAGGTTTAGTTTTCTGCAATAACATAATTCTCCAATACCATACACTTCTTCTTGGAATGTCACACTTAACATTGATTTCCTTTTCGGATAATATTCTTTATCCCCTTACATCCATACCTAGGAAAATAAACTTCATTTCAATTTAATCTTGTGAAACTAAAGTGGAATATAGGAGGACCCATTCCAAGAAGGGCATCTCACTCAATGTTCAAATAATATTGTTCATTCCCTTACATCCATACCTAGGAAAATAGACTTCCTTTCAAGTTAATCGTGTGAAACTAAAGTGGAAGATAAAGTGACCCATTCCAAGAAGCTCATCTCACTTCAAAAATTTCTCAAGATTTCCAAGAATTTATAACAATATTAAGGTGCTATGCATTGTCTCCTTTATCACCTCATTGCATTTAGTCAATTTTTTTTTAAATTTAAATTTATTCATTAATTTCAAAAAAAATATTATATAAATTATATATAGTTGTTTTTATTTTGATTTATGTTTTAGAATTTTATTTTATTTATATTAATATATCAATTAGTTTTATATAAAGTATTTTTAGTTTTTTATATAACATTGATATTACAAAATATTGTAACAAATTTTATTTAATTAAATCTTCATGTATTTTTTATCATTAATAATAATAAAATAATTTAAAATAAAATTATAATTTTATTATTTTTTATCATTTTTTAATTTTAATGAAGTACTATTTAAATTATATAAAGTACCAATTCTAAAAACTTAATAATTAATTGTTGTGTTTTATTATAGAAATAAAACTCTCGGATGAGAGTTTTGAAAACTCTCATACGAGAGTTTTGAAAACTCTCATACGAGAGTTTTGAAAACTCTCATACGAGAGTTTTGAAAACTCTCATACGAGAGTTTTGAAAACTCTCATACGAGAGTTTTTTAAACTCTCGTATGAAAGTCTTCCCGAGAGTTTCCGTCAATAAAACTCTCGGACGAGAAAATGCATAACTCTCGTTCGAGAGATTTTTAACTCCGGTTAAACCCAATAAAACTCTCGGACGAGAGTTTTTAAAACTCTCGGTCGAGAAATAGAGTTGACTATTTTCTCGGACGAGAAATTAAAAATTTCTCCCAAATTCTAGCCGTCCGCCAAAAAGTGTTTCCCAACTTCGCGATTTCACCCATATTCCTTTAGGAAATAACATCATAGCTGTTGTAACCTAATAAAGTGTCGTTTCTTTTCTGATTTCTTTTATGTTTTTGTGTTTTAGGTGTTGATCCCTTCAAATTGCAATTTGTGTTTCAATGGTAGTTGAACAATAAGTACCCCACCATGCAAGTTTCAATCGCAGAAAGAAATTCTTCGGTAGCACCAATTCTGTAAAAAAATAAAATAAAAAAAAAATCTTGAAACTTGTACATAAAGTTTGTTTTCTTTTACTTTGCTTGTTTTTTTTGTATAGAATTTTATTTCTTGAACCATTCTTACTTTCCTTGTGAATTTTTGTTGTTCATTCTTTTGAAAGGAACAACAGTATTGTGAGCATTTTTGTTGTTCCTTTTTAAAGAAACATCCTTTCGAGATGAACAACAGTATTTTCGCAAATTGTTTTTACTGTTCCTTTCCAAAGGAACAACACTTTTTGAGTGCATTTTTCTTGTCTGTGAACAACTTTTTGAGGATTTTTTTTTGAATTTTTCATAAATTTTTGAAAGAAAAACATACAATTTATGGAAGGATACACAATCATACAAATTAAAGCTTACTGTAATCAGCAAATCAAAAGAAATCGTCATTTTTAAGAAAGTTGTTTAGTAATGATAAGAAAAAGGAAAAAGGGACATAATCAATAACATGATCTTGTTGTCTTACTACCACTAAATTCATATGATCGATTATATTTATCATGTTGGTTCTTTTCCATATTTTATAACTTTCTTTGATTTTTACTTATGGAGTAGGAACAAGGGCATATTCTTTTCTATTGAGCTGTTCAGACTTCTTCCACCATCCCTACTCTTAAGGAGTGCTGAGCCATCCTTTATGAATAAATAGGAAAGTGCTATATGAAAAGAAAAATATTTACATATTTCATTAATAATTTTATAATTTGGCAGATGGAGGATAGGGGGTCTCATCAAGAGCCGGCCTACCATGTTCATAAAGAAGCAAGTGAAGTGGCATTCCCATCATGGCCACCAAACCAGGGATATGGTCCAATGGACAATTGAAAAAATTAAGAAGTCCTTGGAACAGGAGGTCTCATCACGAGCCGGCCTGCCCACTTTTCACTTCTTCCCAGTGAATGGCATTGTGATTTATCTGGTCACCAAGCCAGCACAATGGCCTCCATTATGAAAATTAACAAGCACTTCCTCAGCATAAATAAAGGACAATGGTTCCAAGGGTGAGAGAGCAACTCTGTCAAGGTTATGGACACCTATGGGCAACAGAGCTCTGCTGATGGTATTGGAGTCACATTTATACACATCAATAGTAATATTAAACCCTTTTTCCTATATCTCTATTTAAATATCAGATGAAAGTATGAATTCTTAACCTTTGATTTTGAACCTATTATACATGAAAATCATCATAAATCGATCACATTAGTTTAAGTGGGTAATAAACGCATTTGTACTTATGTTTATCTTAAGTTGTCCCTTCTCCTTATCCTTGAATCATTACAAAACGCTTCTATATCTGTTTACGATTTATCACATGCATGGATTTCAGTAAATGTTATAATTTCATTGATTGTATCATAAGTATGTATGCCTTTCCATGTTGTACAATTTTTGTGTAATAAGTTGCTCTTCTATTTTGCTTATTTGCCACAATATTGATATTGCATTTTTACAGAATTTTTTTTCTGCTTGAACTTTTTTGCATGCATCTTATCTGTTGCCATTCCAAACTGAAACTGTGGATTCCAGAAAATTGCATATAGAATTGTGATTTGTTTACAGGAGAACAACAAGTATGGGGGGGAATTCTATTTGCAGCACAACCACACTATTGCAATTAACAGCAAAGGTTCGTGAACGCGCACAATTCTTTAGACATGATGTGCTTGCATGGCTTCCACCTTTTGCATCACTTTCAGTATTCCGTCAGCCTACATTAGCTTCAACAAAGGCCAGTCCCTACATGTCATTCCATTTTTTTGGAGGTAACACTTGAGGTAAAATAACATAATTTTCTGATTTATTATGAATTTAGGAGAATTTCATGAAAATCCCTTGAGCATTATTTATCATCATTCATTCCACATCTTTACCACTTCCCATTTTTTTAGACACGTCTCATCTTTCAGTTTGGGGGAGTGTTGATTTCTTTCATTTCTTTCTTGTGACCATGTCAGTAATATTCTTTATCATCCATGGATATTCTTATTCATCCTCAACACCTCCCTTATTCCATGTTGTTTTACACCAAGCATCGATTTCAACAGATTGTAGCAACCACCTCTCTTTGTTTTCTAGCATTGCATGAGGACATGCTAATTCTTCAGTTTGGGGGGGGAATTGCTACACATGATAGATGTTTTCTACTCTCTTTCTCGTTTAAGGCATACAATTTCATTTTTGTACAGTACAGAAATTGATTTGCATATATCTTTAAAACTATGAACTGAATTCTTGTGCTTTCTGGATAACAAAGAGGTATCATTAAAATACACAAATCCAGATAATTTCACGCTAAATTAGTTCATAAAACTTCAAAAATTATGCACTATCACCTACAACCATTTTGTTTATATCTCATGATCCGTGCATCAAAACGATCTAATTTTTGAGAAAATGGTTAATGAAGTTTGTTGTTACTTATGTCACATTTTTCTGCAACTTCATATACATATAGTTGAATGTCAACTGTAAAAATTGTTATGCCTTTATCAAGATTGCTAAAATTGAATTTTCATTATTTGAGGAAAAATTCATTTGTTCCATCCATTTCATGAGTTGGGATGAACAATTTTCTTTGCTTGGTTAACACATGGGTTTTGTCTTTGGGTTGCATGAGGACATGCAATATATTCAGTTTGGGGGTATGTTGGGCCGTGAATACAACCACTTTTTAACACTTATTTCATCCATTTTTACTCTTCTTTATCATGTCATTTATTATAATTTATCATATAAATCCATTTTATAATGATTTATGCTCTTATGGATGAATATTATTTATTCTCCTTTATTTTTAATAAATTGATGATTATTATGCATAATTTTATCAATGATAGTTTATTAATATATTTTGTAATATCACTCACTATTTTAGCCTCCAAGATATTTGCCAGATTGAAGATTTGATCTCCAAATAATCATCAAATATTCCAACTCATAAATTCGCTGGAATAAGAAGTGACAGTTTTGTGGTTAAGATTCTGGGAAAATGAAGAAGAATCTAGAAAATCCGGAACATCGGTTTTGTCTAGAACGGGCCCAATTAACTTTAATAAAGAACGGTTTGCCCAAATTCGGCCTGTATTGAGAGAAACGCAGGGTTCTTTGAGCACAATTTTCTCATATTTGTTTTTGCAGCCGTCCTCCAAATCTCAGCTGCAAAGCCAAATTCACCTTGCTCTTGTTGAAAGATTGTTGAAAATGTATTTTCTAGATGATCAAGTTGTTGGGAACAATCTAATATTGTTATGGGAGATCATATTTTCTATTTAATTTCTCTTCCTTCTGATTATAAAAGGAGAGCATGTATTGTGTATTGGAGAACAATGGATGATTATTGAATTCCCTTTGTAACACTGTAATTCCTTGACTCTTGTGAGCAAAGAGAAATTGATGTAAAAGCTATTCATGTTTGATTAATACAAAGAGACATTCTCGTTCAATTTCTCAAGCTCTGTAGTAGCCCAGCGACGCTTTCACTGGCAGTTGAGGGCCCGGCCCTGGTGGAGCGATCCACTATTTGTATTTCTATTGTGTGATAATTGCATTTAGATTCATTACGATTACAGAGTTATTTGATTGTTGTTGGATTGAATTCGAATTTGATGTATACGTTAATGAATTGCACTGTTATTCTATCTTAGCAAGGATCGTATTTACTATCTCATTCATCTTGCTATCTTTTATAAAGCATTGTTGTTTCATTGATTTATGATTCATTCCAATGAACTGTTTCATAGTCCTGGCTATCAACAGGATTGGAGTATTGAGATTAGTTTCCTAATTGCATTAGAATTATAATTGTTGTTCATATTATTGTTCATTTCCAGATTTTGTTCCTTTCAATTATTTTCATCAGCACGAAGATTGAGTTTTCTTTTATTTCGATTGCTTTAAGATCACCAACTGTAGACGACACTGGTTATTTCTTCCAAGTTACCAGATTGGTTATCTTGCATCGATTTCTAAGGGAAGGAGTTATTGCTACTGTATCCCTGATCAATGTTTTGCAGATTGGTTTAATTAAGATTTCAGAGCATTTGAGTTTATGCTATTGTAGTTAGATTTATTTTTCAAGCATCTGTTTACTTTTGCATTTGAAAAATTGTACTACATATTGCAAGGCATTACTCTTGGATAAATTTCTACCTCAGACTAAGTACACTCTTGAAATAAAAAGTCGCTCCTGGATTGATAATTAAGGTGAGATAAATAGGCGTTAAAAAGACACCTTTTATACCTCAACATCGATGTGAAAATCTTCTATATCCCAACAAAACACATTCAGGAGAATATAGAATGACAAACAATAACTAATTCAAAGAGGAGCTAACCCAAATAGAAAATCCAATATACTAATCTCTTTAAACAACTATAAGTTTGCAGGGGATTTCAGAGACATTGAAACTTAATCTATTCTTACCCATCTCTTCTATAATACTTTGAACATGTGCAGAAAAAAGTTATGGAAACACTAGAAAGACATACTAGAAACACAAATTCTGTCATAAACTGGAGTCGGAAGGATTTTTTGATAAGGAATTCTATAATAGAAGTTTTATACAACTGAAAGGTTTTGGCATCAAAAGGTCAGACTTTTCTATTACAATTCATCAAATATATAGAAATACAAACTGCTAAACTATTACAAACTTTCAGGAACAAAATCCTAAACAAGAAACTAAAAATAAATAATCTCTAGATATTTTGCCAGAAATTTAAAAGTGTTTGGAAATATGGTGCCTTGATATTTGGAAATATTGAATGACTCTTGAGTCTCCTTTGAATATTAAACTGCTGATTTTTCTTGGATTTTATTTTTTCCAAAAATAGTGAATGAAATCTCATGATAATCCACTCAAAACTGGAGTTTTTATCTGTATTCCCTTTGACTTTGATATAAATTACTAGTTAAATCCAAGCTATCGGAATTTCCTTGATCTTATTTGTCTTATTTTGGAAATGCACTACGTTCAAGTCTAGATTTTTGGGATGTAATTTTCACTTTGATTTTATGACATGCTAATAGAAACATGGCTGCTTTGATAGATTCCTTTGCATCCTGAAGAAATGCCACAACCTCATATAATGCACCCGCAACAACATAATGATCAACCCACCTTTACAATACCATGTCATAATCAAATCCTTGGAGGTGAGTAGCATCTAACATTGTAGCATCTTTCCATTAACCTGCATCTTGAAGTTGTGAACTTGATTCTTGATAATGGCTTTGGTCACCTTGATTACCAACATCCCATGCAAGTTTCTAACACCACCAAGAACACTATCTCCAAAATTCTTCTCAACTACGTTAGCCTCTCATGTTAAGTGATCCAAAAAGAGAGCATATGAAATGTTGTGAAAGAAACTCTCTCAAAGACCATGACTTACAAATAGTTTGGTTTGAAAACACTAGGTCAAGATATATAAAATTCTCCAATTTATTTTCGCCATCACCAAGTGAAAATAGGCATGAATAACATTCCCTAATAAAATACTTTTAATTAATAAGGCTGAGAAAAGAAATTTGCACAGTGTGGACTAAAAATTTGATTTATGGTTGCATTTGGACATTTGCAACTTGAAAAAGCTATCATGTTAAATTCATGTTCGTTTACATAAATTGGTTGTAGATAACCTTTTCCACAATTTTCCAAAATTGGAAGCTATAACAAAACAATAGCACTCCAAAATATTTCTAGATAAACCTTTATCTCTTAATTCATCTCTTACATTTCTAGAGAAAATATTGTTGTATTGTCAAATAGATCCACAGATAAATAATCATCACTTCTAGTTCTATGGATGGCAGTGATGAATCAAATGATAGCCTCATACACACATCCCAACCTACAATTATGTATAGATATAATTTGGCCATGGTTGGTTTTATATCAGAACTGGACATTGAAATAGACTTGTCAATAACAAAAACCACATGATGTGGTATGTTGGTGGAATGATTGTAGTTCAACTAAAATCTTGTCTTAGAGATCAACCACTTGGAGCAAAAACAATATCACATAAATACTGGCATGAATATGTTATCCAATATTGTTCATCAGAGTGAGAAACACAACTCTTGTTATAAAAAAATTATGATGAGAAATATTCTTGTTGGAGCAGGGTCCCCAAAGGGAAAAGTTTTGAGGACATTTTTATTTAATTTTGTATTTGTGCACTAAGAAAATGGAGTCAGGGGACTTTAGGGTGGGTCAAAGTCCCAAATTTTAATGTAAATTTGCTTAAATGTAAACTATGGTTTGAGACGATAGTATCTGCGCGTTAGGCGTATATAAATAGATAGAGTATGTCTAAGCTAAGTAGTTAAGTTAAATTCTAACTATGTTCATGATATTCTGATAAGTTTATGCGTCTGTAAGGATTGTTGGGTTGGGTTAAGAGGCTCCTGCTAGCTGTGTGCGTGGTGACCTAGTTTTGGCTATGTGTGGACTCCGCTGGCTATGTGCGCGGAAGGGGTTTGTAAGTGTTTATGTAAGGAATAGTTGATGTACTAATTGAAAGATCTGAAGATAATAAAAAGAAAAGTTTTGGTGAAGTCACCGTGTTTTGCATATGAATTTTTTACTGTTTATGCTTGTTAATACCGCGTTATATGCCTTGCTTATTGGTCATTGTGCAAAGATATTTTATTTTATTATGCATGATTATTGATGTTTAATAGATCTGTTTAAGTATTCGCATTGGTTAATATCTAGATCTAGTTATGTTTTGTTATATGCACTAAAGCGAACACCATTTCTGTGTTATCATGTTAATGAGTGTGCATTGTCTATGATTATGTTATATATCATTGCGTGCATTTGTTTAAGTTCAAATTGGGTTTTTCTGAGGACCACTTCATTATTTTCTCCCTCGGGGTGTGGAAACCTAGTTCCACCAACACCCCCCCACCATACTGCTTCAGGTGAGACTTTGTTTTGCACAAGAAGATCACTACCGAAAGGGCTAGTAGTTGGAGGGTTTGTTGGTTTATCCATAAAACTTGAACTTGGGTCAAGACCTCTCAAGCTAAAAAATGGTTTCATTCCTGGGACTAGGATCATCATTTTGAGGGAGATTAGATGTTGTGTCATATGTCACTAAATGAATTACAATATTGGCTAGATAGAAAGATCCTTGAATTTGCGCTCCAAGAAAATATAAGTACTAAATTGTTTGACGAACAATGGGTATAGAAATATATTTATACAGAGGTGCATGAAATTTTATTTTCTTCTTTTGCACATGAACTATATGAGTGGGTTTTGTGCTTATCTGAATTCCATCAATGCATAAAGGACGACGTAGTCATTGAGTGGACTCCTGAATTGATTGAGCAAGTATAGAATTTTGATAATAAGATCAATCGCACGGTAGATCATTGGATCGATCACCTCTTGGGAGGTCTTGTGACTGAATTTTCCATTGACCAATTTGTGTCATATTCTGAAGCATAAAGAAGGTTTTTCAAAGGTGCTAGAGGTAAGTTCATGCACTCATTGAAATTATTACCGAAAATTCTATTGTGTGAATGAAGTTGTTTGTGCGAACATACTGCTTGAATTAATAAAAGAGGTTCAAGTATGTGCAGTCGAAAAATTTATCGCGGAGACTCTAAAAAAATCATTTATAGCCCTCTGAAGCCTAGATCTAATAGTGAACCTAAACCAGAAATTGTTGGCTCAAGTGACTCTGAAGAAGAAATCTCATCACATCAGAAAACCTTGAACCTGTTTCCCACTCCATCCAATCCACTTTTGAACTCACATCACAGATCACACAATCCACTGCGCAATCCATCTCCACCACCACCTCCACCTCCCCCTAAAGTAGATATGGTTGCATCAAATAAGTTACCTAATTTCAGAGGCATTGGAAATGCAAACATTGATCACTTTTGGTTTGTAAATGAGGTCGTACGGTAGGCTCATCAAGTTAAAAATATTGATATTAGAAAAGCGTAGCTAGATACTGCATTCCAAGATCACGCATTAGACTGGTACATTAGGTACGCACAAGAAAACCCTAATGCTAACTTGGAAGAAATTAAAGTGGCCCTAAAAGAGCAGTTTAAGAAACCAAGTCATACGCGCAACTAGTGACAGAAATGAAAGATATTCATCAGGAACCTAATGAATCTACATGGGAGGCCAATCAAAGATTGTTGCGCACCATCAGAGATGGTGGATTTGTTATTGATGATACTCAACATAAGGAATTGTTCATTTCTATGTTTCTCCCTGTAATATTCCAAATTAGCATGCAACTAATTGGACTATTAATTTTTTCTTTTTATCATTTATATAGATGAATAAGTGGGTAGGGAGACCCATAAATATCTTTAGTAGGAATAAAATCCCTCTCAATTTGAAAAGGGATCATCAAAGTAGCTGGATTAAGCACCCTTATGTGTGAATAGGGGATGAAGCATGTGGTGGAGTCAACTACACTGTCCTTTAGTCTGAAAATGGCTAATTTGTTACTAAAAAAACGACTAAAATTTTCATATAAACGACTATTTTTCGGTCGGTGACCAATAGTAGCTAATTTATAGTATCTTACTCTTAGCGACCAACTTTTGGTTGTTTTTTAGCTTAATTAAATGTACAGTTATCTCAATTCATTTATCTAGTTGTATATTTGGTCATTGGTTAGTCACTAATTTAGTCATTCATTTGGTTTTTCATTTTGTCAGCGATTTGGTCACTGATTTAGTCATTCATTTAGTCATTGATTTGGTCCTTGATTTGGTCATTAAATGCCACAATTAATGACCAAATATACAAAAAAATATATTACTATATGATCACCCGAGAAAACCAATTAATGACCAAAGAACTATGACCAACATGTTGGTCGTGTTATAAGATACTGTAAATTAGCTACTAATAGTCATATATATGCAAATTTTAGTCATTGTTTGAAACCAATTAATGACCGAAGAAATGTGACTAAATTTTAGTAGTGTTATAAGATACTGTAAATTAGCTACTAATAGTTGTATATATGCAAAATTTAGTCATCATTTATAGTCACAAATTTATCATTTGCAGTAGCCATTTATTCATTATATAAACGACTAATTTAGTAGTTTATATTCATTTCATTAATAATCATTATAAATGACTAATTTAGTCGCATATTCATTTTATTTTTGTTCATTATTAATCAACATAAATTAATTTGTATGATTTAAAAAATGTCATACAATGTGCATGTTCATCTAATATGAAAACACAAAGTCGCATATTTTAATTACAATACTAAACAACATCAAGTGCAACTATAAATAATTTCAACCACAAATTATATTATATGAAATGTTAAAATATTACAATATGAGTTTCCAACTTTATATTAGTTGGACTACAATTTACACATGAAATGATGTTTCATCACTTCAAAACATTATCATTGTGTTGTCAAGGCATTACAGGTGAATTCACCAACTCTGAAGACTTGATCATCAGTCTTTATATGTGTGTCTTATGCGAGATATTGGTTCTAAGGGTATCACCAGACCAGTTCTCCTCTCTCTTTTTGCATTTGTCACTCCAATGTTATTGCTCTTCTCTTTTTTCAATTCATGCTTCTTACCATCAATACTGATTTCATTTTCTGAAAACAAAAGAAAATACAATGCATTGTAAGAAATGAAAGACAATGAACACTAGAATATAACATAAATTAGACTATAAATAGTTTATACAACATATACCTTAACATCAACGATGTCAAAGCAATTTTCCTTCAACATCAATTTCTGCAAAATAAATGTCACGTTACTCTTTCCCATTTCTCAACATGCTACATACGATAAATTGAAAATCACATAAAACCAAGAGCAAACCCTTTTCTAACCAAAATAAACAAACAAACAGTGCCTCTAATAAAACTTCATTATAATATTAGCAAATGAAAAGAGAGCTAGTGGACCATTTGTGTTGTTTGACTTTGCCTATTTTTGTTATAAAGTGCTCGAGCTTCAGGAACCAACAAATGTGAGCACAAGCTAAAAACTAACCAACCATTCACTTGTCAACATGAGAGATCACAAATAAACCACAAAATTGATCAGGCATTAAAATTGTGAGCAGACTACCTTGAAATTTTCTTCTTGAGAAATACCTCAAAATCCCCTTGTTTCTAATAAGCTTCCTGGCTATGTACCTCCATCCTTGATTTCCCTTGTTATATCTTGAATAAAGAATATCCCTTCAACAACCAATTTTGCGAGAATCCTACCAAGTAACTCAAGAGCCTTGTGTGCATCAATAGTAGCATCCTCCAATGAAAATAGTACAATCTCTAACCTAGAAACATCAAAATTATATATAGTTATAATGTTGAAGAGTGTAACTAGGTAGGTCTTCCTTATAATGACTATGTAATTATGTACTTATGTAAAGATGAAGTCAATAATAATAAAATGAATTTTTGGTTTACTTGCTTCATGGGTTTCATGAGAAAGATTCTTAGTATAGGTCTATAGACTTCTTCTTGATGTCTATTAGGTACATAAGTGTAATTAAGAGTCATGTAAAAGGCGTGAAGAATACCCTCCAGGATGTTGCAGAAGAATGGCTTACAAACATTGAAGATATGCCTATGAATTCGACCTACAAACAAATGTTAAAGTCGGCCTACTTAATGGCTATAAGGTCGGCTTAATTACTTGGCTAGAACTACTATATATACCCTACATATGCTGCGGTTAAGAGAACATATCTGTGGATGATACTGAGGTTATACAACGTGCAAAAGAAGAAAGTGTTAGCCACCTATATTTTTCAATTATATCAGCTGGCTAAATTTTCTTTGCAGCCTTCAAGAAACAAATTCAGGCCTAAAATTGTTGGTACTTGAAGTCTGTTGGTAAGATCCTAAACTACTGGTTGGTTCTACATACTTTTCCTCCTCTCTGCCACTGATATTCCATGAAAATCCTAGTCAAGTATTGCTGCATCCTCCTCCTTTTTCCCCTCCCCTGCTTCTATCCTACCTTCATTTCTTCAGTTAAAATTCATCCATAAAAACCCCACCAAACCCTGTTATATTCCTTACCCCTTCAATAAATCTCATTTCCTAAGGTTGAAAACCTATTTTTTAGCCTATCGGAACCTTCTTTCTTCTTCAAAAATCATTGAAAAACATATAAAAACACCTATTTTCTATGCGCAGGTTCTTCAGCCCCCTCGGGCTAAGCTCATGCCCATATTTCTCCACATATTCGAGCGCTGGAACCAATGGTCAAGCCTTTAGGCGCTTAATCAAAAAATAACCCCTCTCCGCCTCGTTTTTCCTTTGAAAAACCAAAAACCCACATTTCTAAAGTTTCAGCTGGGAAATTTTAAATCACGTGTTTACATTTCGCGATCAACCAGAGCCGTCGATCTGCTCCCCAGATCCGACGGAGCGGAACGAGCCCCCACCTGGTGGACCCCCCTTCCCGCGTTATTTCCTGTTTCCGCCGGTTTCATCCCGCACCGCTTTCTGCGTAAAGCTGGTTTTCCCCGTCGGCCAGCGATTCCACATGCTGGCCGACAGGTGTCCTCCGCTTCATTCCAAAACCGCCGTGCAAATCCCATTGCCCGCGCGCTAATCCTCGTACCATAGCCCAGCAGTGGGATCCACCTCCACCGTTGGATTTGGGCCCTCCAATCTAACGGTTGCTGATCGCCCGATCCCCCCAGTCTTTAACGAACTCGCCCGCCTGTTAAATCTCCCCCGACGCGTTTGAAAGCCGATCCCCACCGTCGATCTCCGCAGATCGACGGCTCTCATTCATTCTCCCGATTCCATGATACAAGTTCACTTTTTCTCCGCTGACTTTTCAGAAATGCTCTTGACCGTTGATCGCAATACGATCGACGGCTCTGATTGCTCCATTTTCTCGCACGTCCTCCGATGCAGTCTGTCCATATAACGCAGGATTTTCTCATTTTTCTTGTATTTTGCAGGTTTTAAGGTTCATTCGTCGTGTTTTAATGAAAATATGAAGAATGAGGGTGACGACTCCCGTCCTTCTGATTAATCCAGAGAATCGACCGCAGGGTGAAGAATAAAGATATCAACAAGGTTTCATGAGCCTTGGTTGCTACGTGTCCCTGTAAAGCCTGAAGAATGCAGTCAACATCGGCGCAGGGAAGAGTATCAGATTGTGAAGACAGAATGAACCAGAGCAGCAGTTTTATAGATAGATTGGTGGGGATTACGGCTAAGACGGTTATCAAAAACCTAATCCCCGGCTTCGAACACAGATTAAAGCAAAACCTAAAAGTGTTCATCAGACGTTGTCTCCACCGCCATACTTTGAGGCAAATTGATTCCTCAACCACCACAGTGCCACCTATTGCCTCAGAACGCTCAATCAGAGGATGAATTTATTGAACAAGATCAGATATTATGCCTCGGAACAACCAAAGGAGTTATTTCTGCGCCAGATTTAATGACAGAATGTTTGCAGAGTAACCCTAATAGTACGCAGAGCCTCAAAGGTCAACAAAAGCTCCCTTCGAGCTTACTTCATAAGTATAAGCGCATAAATGCAGTAGAACACCTGTATAAATTCTTCATCGAGCCTCCCAGGCCAGGAAGACATTAATTCTGCATTAATTGTATTTGAGATCTTTTTATTAGATCTCACCTCCTCATCCTTCTATAAATACTCCAGAAGAAGATGAGTGAGGGGTTGGATTAGTTGGTTGTCAATGTAATTGCTGAAGTGTTGTAGCTGTTTTTGAGTGGAAAACTCTTGACTGTAAATAGTGGTTTCATAGGCTCTTGGAGCTCTGCTTGTAACAGATAGGTTAGATTGTGAAAAGAGATGGATTAAAACATTGGATTTGAAGATTGTAACCGGTTTGAAGCAATCAATACAAGCTGATTTATGGGATCCTGGTCTATGCTGATGGTGATGTTATTCTAACTGTAACTTGTCATTTTATTTCAGTTTTCAATTTGTTTCATTTTCCACTGTAAAGAACAGTTTAAACAATGTTAGAGCTTGCTGTATATCAGTGACCTTCTCTGGCTGAAAAATCTTTATCCCGATGTTTTCTTCTAATTGTGTTATTTAGAAATGATTTAATTCAGTCTAAGCACAGAGATGCTGGCATTCCCTCATCTTTTCGTCACTGCTGGATGTTATTTTTAAATGTTACTTTCATGTATGTTGTGTAAGGAATGAATTGAGGAAATAAAAGGTTAGCCCTGAGTCCCTTTCTTGTTTGCTCAACTATTTGTCTGTTTCCCTTAGGATGTGTCAAAAGCTGACTAGTTTCAAAGTACTTATCAGATCTTGGGCCATTCTGTGTTATCTCGGTGATTGTCTTGGAAGTAACTAAGTAAAGAAGAACTAAGATGAGGAGAAAGGTGAGCCCTGCCCGCTAGTTTCTGCTCCAAAGGTTGCCTTCAAGTTTCCCTTTGTTTTTAATCTGTGTTCTCTAAGAAGTGTATCAAAGGCTGGCTAGTTTCAAAGTACTTACCAGATCCTAGTTTGCTTCTATGTTTTTCTTAAGTGCCTGGTCAAAGGCTGGCTAGTTTCAAAGTACTTACCAGATCCTGGGCTGCTCTTTTTTCTGCATCTGTTGATTCCCTTTCTTGTTGTATCACCCCATTCCATAAATCAAACTTCAAAGAGATCCTTAGGCCTAGATGACTTGCCCCATAGATTACTCTTGAACCTGGATGTTTCAATTAAATTCCCTTATGACTCCATAGCCCAATGTATTCAAAACTTGCCATCATATTTCTTTAGAATCAAAGCTTATTTTGTTTACTTGCAACTTCTCACCTTTGAACCTATTTGCATATAGATCTTTCCGTCTCAGACAACAACTATGTTCAACCATCCAAGAAAACCAAACAAAACCCTTGGCCTTCATAACTAGCCTAATATCATCACCCCAAACTTCAAAGACAATATCCATCTTTGTACATATTGGAGAGATCCCTCTCCGGATTCAGGAGGGCTAGATCCTAGAATCCCAAAGTTGGTTGAAATGATGTTAACTCTATGATCGGACTTTGCCAATCTTGCTTGTTACAGAGACCTAACATTTCTGGCGACTCCGCTGGGGACTTACTCAGAATCTTCCTAAGACCTTGAGAGTCATAAGCAGCCTTTTCAAGCACTACCAAGAAAATGGTAATTATATCATTACCTTAAGCTTTTCAAAGACAATATCCATCTTTGCACATATTGGAGAGATCCCTCTCCGGATTCAGGAGGGCTAGATCCTAGAATCCCAAAGTTGGTTGAAATGATGTTAACTCTGTGATTGGACTCTCCCAATCTTGCTAATAAATTATAGAGACCTAACATTTCTGGCGACTCCACTGGGGACGTTAACCCAGAATCTCTGGTTCCATGACAATTGTTCTATTTTGCAGCTGAGCCACCAGAACCTAACATTTCTGGCGACTCCGCTGGGGAACACTTTAACCCAGAATCTTCATAACATCTTATGAGTCAAAAGCAGCCTTTTCAAGCACTACCAAGAAATGGTAATTGAGATGAAGATCAATTGAATCAGTGACAAACTAGGTCACTCCTAGGATTCTTTTAAGTTTTTTTATCTAACCTTGGAAAATCAGCTAGCTTAGCCATAAGGATAGACTGTCTTTGTTTCATAACCGTAGCTAAGTTTTGAGGCAAAGTTAGGACATTCTTTTAAAACCACAAATATAAACAATTCAGAAAATACCAAAAACATTCCAGATTGGTAGTAAAACACTAGTTTTGATATTTTGCATACGTCTTTGATGTGTTTTACCCTATACTCTTAGACAGAGTCTGGAAAGGGCCAGGTAGCCTTTGGATTTCATCCTCTTTTAGGGGTGATATATCTGGTGAATGCCCTCCCAGTCAATCTCTGGTTAGAGTTTGTTGTGTTTTGAGATATCCTTGGAAAGGAATGTTTCACAAACACTGTGGTGGACAGTGTACTCCTTTGAAAACACTCTGAACCTTCCACCTGGCGACTCCACCAACCTAACATTCCTTAAGACTCCACTGGGAAGAACCCTTATCATTATAAAATCATTCAAACTCAGTTAGAGGGCTGCAGGATTCGAATTAAGAAAACAGATTAGTTAACTGTCTAAAGATTTTCATATCTGGTTGAACTTTTATTGTTTAGTTGGGTCTAAACATATAAAAATTGTGGCTCCTAAAAAGATTCACACTAGAGCCCATCCTGACCCAGATCCTCCTGAAATAGTTGATAACCCAGAAAGAATTCTTAGGAAGTCTCCTAGGATACAATCCTCAACTATCTTCAGACCACCCCTAAGAGCCAATTCAGTCCCTGAAAACCTTTCAGCTCTTCATGAATCACAAATTGACTTATTAAACCCATTCAGAACTAGGTCATTTGGTGATTTAGATCAGTTAGATTCTGAGCCTACACTTTCATCTCCCGAAACAAGTGAAACTCTTGGGAATAGAGAATCGACACCTCCTGATTTTCATTTCTTACATAATCTAGGTGTTTCTCATCCAAGATCAACTCAGAGATCTACTGCTGTTCCATCCACTTCTGTTCATCTTTCATCCACTGTTCAAACCACTCCACTCCAACCCACACCTCCTCTTGTAAATCCACCCCCACCACATATCATGGCAGCATGGTATGCTCCCTTAGTCCTTCCTGTACCATTAGTGAATCTTCCACAATATTATCAGTCCAAAATTCCATTGTATGATGCTAATAATACCATAACAGCATCTCAACATGTGGACAAGATGAATGACTACTTTGACAGAAATGAAATTGATAATGAATCTGTCAAAATCAGACTGTTTGCTCAAAGTTTGGGGGGAGAAGTGAGAAAATGGTTTAAAGGTTTAACCCCCCATAGTATTAACGATCTCCAAGCCTTCCATCAAACATTCTTAAACAAATGGGAAGTAAGGAAGAACCCTCTCCAAGTCCTTGCCGACTATAAAAATCTTCACAGGAACCCTGGGGAAAGTGTACAAGCTTATTGTACCAGATTCAACAGTGTGTATAATGCACTTTCCCCTGAACTGAAACCTCCTCAGGGATCAGCCTTAAACAAATTTCCTGAAGGGTTTGATCCAGACATGACATATTCACTCAGAGAAAGAGTCTTTGCAACCCTCGAAGATATGCAAAGAGGTGCTCTTTTTGTGGAGGTTAACCTCATGGAGAAGAGAGCAAGGATGAAAGCTGATAAGAGAGTATCTTTTAGAGAGGAATCCACCCCTTCCACTTCAAGCTCGAAGATGGAAAGAATGATGGAAGAAATGATGAAGAAAATGAGCATTCTAGAGAGGGCGCAAGCAAGTCTAAATCAGAGCGCTCCTCAAAACAGAAACCAAAACCAGAATCAGAATATTAGAAGAAATCAGCCTCCAAACAGACCCAGGGAAGATGATCAGCAGGTCATTCCTCCCTTTCATCAGAACTTTTTAAGTGAGGTTGAACAAACAGATCAAATAACAGAGGAAGATGATATAAACTTATTTGGAGTAGATGATGATGATTTCGATGTTCATTATGATGAAAAACAAGGTCTTTATACACCTTGTGATGACAGAAGAGATGATAATAAGAATTACTATCAAAATATGGAAAACGCTGTCATAGAGCCTTTAAGGGAATATGAACTTAGAAATAGATCTAATCAACAAACCCCCAACAATAAAACCTCTGACAGACCTTCTCAAAGCAGCACTGCAACTAAGTCTAAAACAATCAAACAAAAGGACAAAACAGTGGCTGTTAATTCTGGTAATGGTAAAGAGAAAGACACTCAAAATATCGAAAAACTGAGTGCAAACACTAGTAGTACTAGCACCTCAGTTAGTACTCCTGGTAAAACAACTGTTTCAACTGTAGATAAACCGAATCAGCAAACTGTCATTGCTGATAAAGCAGCAGCAAACAAGGCCGAAACTAATGTCTTAAAGAGTCAAAACCTTTTCAGCCTAGAACAGGAAATCTCAAAGATTAAAATCTCTGTTCCTTTGACTGAGTTAGCTTCCCAACATGTGTATAGGTCCAAAATTTTGAAGGCTTTGAACTTAGAAAATAACGAAGATACTCTCAATCTTAATGATGACCAACCAGAGCTTATTTTTGGTCCAAAGATTGAAGGAAAGTTCCAAGAAGGTCCTGTCCCTCCCTTTTATGTAAGCCTAAACATTCATGACAAAATTCTGCATAATGCTATGCATGACTCAGGCGCTTCCCATAATTTAATGCCAAAAGCTGTAACGGAAAGCCTGGGTCTTGAAATTACCAGACCTTACAAAGATTTGTACTCCTTTGACTCAAGCAGAGTTAAGTGTCTAGGATTGATTAAAGATCTCTGTGTTAATTTAGCCCAAATTCCAGCCAAATGTTTAGTCATGGATGTTGTTGTGGCTGATGTCCCCCCAAAGTATGGAATGCTCTTATCACGATCTTGGGGGGCTAAATTATAGGGGACCATGCAAATGGACATGACCTATGCAACTATCCCTGTTTTCAATCAGACTAGGAAGCTTTATAGGGAATCCCACATGCAGTACACAGTAACAAGTCAGGATCGGCCTCAAAACTCCCCTATCTATGCTATAAACACGAGCCTTGATTCTTTTATCATGTTTAATAATGAAGCACTCACAGAAAAAATTATTTCAACAGAATCCATGGCTGAGATGAAAGAGGAGGAAAACAACGCTCAAGTGTCGAAACAGTCTATTGTGTCTGAAGATCCCCGCAAACTAAACTCAGATCTTGAATTGCAAGTTATCGATCCTTTGAACTTAAATTTTGGTAGTCAGGGAGACAGTCCTCAACCCGATGAGAAACTTGAGGAATCAAATGATACAAAGTCCATACACCAAACTGAAAATCTACCTCTCTGGACTATGTATTTTGATGGGTCATGCACCAAAACAAATGCTGGTGCAGGTGTTTGGATCACTAACACTGAAAATAATCATACAAAATGTATCTCATGCAAATTAAACTTTCAGTGTTCCAACAACATAGCAGAATATGAATCCCTTCTCTTAGGCTTGCATCTTTTGAAAAAATTAGGTGCCAAGAGAATCGATGTATATGGGGATTCTGAATTAATCATTAGGCAAATCAATGGGGAGTACAATGCAAATCACCCCAGACTTAGGGCCTACAGGAATGATGTCATTGATCTTTTGAAAACATTCGGGGAGTACACCTTATCTTTTGTCCCAAGAAAA
>JAXQQM020074594.1:0-124653 GCA_034641835.2 Pinus albicaulis
ATAGGGCATATGGAACTTATGAAAAAAATGATAGACTGATAGAGCATGGTGGGAAAGAACATGTCTTTAGATCAGGTTCCACATAAGAAAGCAGGAAAGTCTTCTAGTTTAGAGGGAGAAGTTGTAGCAACGAATAACATGGTAGTATTGGAGATAGATCCAGGTGGACGAGGTTCTTCCAGAAGCACCTTCCTCGCTAATAGGGAGTGTTGAAAATATTAGTGAGTAAGGTTTTCTTTGACATGTGCCTTAGTCAAAGAGGCCACAAGTAGTCCTTCTTTAGAATGCACAATTTCCTATAAGTTAGGATGAGTTCCTAAAATTTAGGGTGAGTTCATGAAGTAGTTTAAATAATTTCTATAGTTGGAGGCTCAGTTGTTTGTCTCCTATTGTTATTTAGAGTTGGAAAAGGACAAGTGACAAAGTATCACTAGTTATTTGTGGCTAGGAATAGTTGCAAGAGTCGATTAGCCTCCGTTAACTAGTCAATCAAAAGATTAAGTTCTAATGATAAATATTCTAGATATAGATGGGTCAAATTTATTATAAGGAGGAAGAAGGAACATATTTGATCATTATTGTTTGCACAAGTTTGTGTGAGCAGATACTTCTAGCAAGGAGAGTGTGCGGGGAGAATCTCATACACAAGATTGAATTTTTTTTCGAGAATTGCACTAGGAAATGGGGAGAATTCCCTGTAAGATATGAGCCATTATTTTGCTATGAAATAAGGCTCAAGTTGTGCAAGGATTCAGGGAGCAGATCAAGGCTACAAGTGGGGTGTTTCAATATTAGGTAAAGCAGGACAACGAGTGTGTTTTTTATTGAAACAATATTTTTTGTATGAGATCTATTTCTCAAACTTATTTAATAATATTATCAAGTAAAGAAGTGGGTTTTCCCAGTTGGGTTCCCAAAAAAAAAAATGTATTGTGTGATTGCATTCTTTAATATTATTTTATTTCCGTTGCTTATCTATGGTAGAGAAGTTTTGTGTCTTAATGAAAAGAAATTAGTCTTCATATTGTTAATTATAGTAGTTGTAGATTTCAAGGAATTTCTTCATTGAGAAGAATTAGACTTGGAAATTAGTTCTAAGGTTGGCAGACAAGAATGTTATTGGTAGAAAATGGGTCTTCCAAAATAGGTTGAATGAGGATGGATAGGTGGTGAGAAATAAGGCTAGATTGGTGTGTAAGGGTTATGTTTAGGTAGAAGGATTGGATTTTGATGAGACCTTTGCTCCAGTTGCAAGACTAGAGGACATAAGAATTTTCTTGGCTTTTGCTAGTTATAAAAGGTTCAAAATATATCATATGGATGTCAAGTGAGCCTTGTTGAATGGTAAACTATAGGAATAAGTTTATATTGATCAACCTGAAGGTTTTCAATTAACATAGAAATCTGATTATGTTTGTAGGTTGAAAAAGGAATTATTTGGTATTAAACAGGAACCCATGGATTGGTATTCAGGGATAGAAAAGTATATGATTCACTATGGATTTAAAAGGGGCATAGTAAATAACAACTCATATAAAAAACAAAGAATAAAAAAAAATAGTTTTTTTTTTTTTTTTTAATGTTCATGACATTATTTTTGGTAGTGACACATATGGACTCAGACGGAAGTTTACAACTGATATGACGTATGAATATAGGATTTATATGCTTGGAGAACTATCATATTTCCTTGGTTTATAGATTGAAAATTAGAAAGAAGAATATTTATCTAAAGGAAAGTACCTCAAGAAGTCTTGAAGAAGTTTGGGATAGAAGAATGCTCTCTAGTAAGCACTGTAATAGTCATAGGATGCAAAATCAACAAAGATAATGTGTCACTTGAGGTTGATCAAACTTTATACAAGTCACTTAGTAGCAGCCTTTTATATTTAATAGCCTCACGAACATATATTATGTAGGTTGTCAGTTTTGTTGGAATATTTCAAGTAGCCCCTAAATAAAGTCATCTACTTGCAGCAAAGAGGATTCTAAGATATTTGTGAGCCACTATGGACAATGGATTATGGTATCCCAAAGGTAAAAAAAAATTATTGACAACATACACAGATGCAGACTGGGTAGGAAAAATATATGACATGAAGGGCACCAGTGGAGGTGCTTTCTTTCTTAGACAACAACTAGTGGCAAGGTGAAGCAAGAATTAGACATCAATATCTCTTTCTACTGCTGAGGCATAGTATATTGCAACAACCTCATGTTACACTCAGGTTTTTTGGATGAAGCATACTTTGCAAGATATGTAAGTAATATATGAAGATCTCATTCCTATTATTTGTGATAGCACAAGTACCATCAGCATGCCCAAAAATCATGTTACGCACTCAAAGACTAAGCATATTCCCATCAAGTACCACTTTCTCTGAGAACAAGTTGAAAATCAAGTTGTGCGATTAGAATATGTTCCCCAAAAGGAGTAGGATTTTGATATATTGACGAAACCCCTAGCACGAGAATTATTTGTGTATATAAGGCATATATTGGGAGTAATTTAACTCTCCTCTCTCAGCTAGATCTTCTCCACAGGTATGGAAGGAAATGCTCTAGTTTAGTAAAGCGTTCAATATGAGTTTTCAGGTCCACAGGAACGCATTAGAAATAGGGGTATATTATCTATAGGGGGGAATTTACTTATTTTCCATTGATTTCAAAGAGTGGGGAATAAGTACAAACATTTCATAATTATTCAGAAAGGGGGAGAAATTAGCAAACAATAAGAAACAAACAAAAAAGGTAATATTGAAGGAAATTGAGGAAAAAGGTGTAAGTGCTTATTAGAACCATAGGGGGAGAATGGATGAAAAGGAGATGGCTAAAAAAAATCAGTCACAAGGAGTTTTCATGCTCATTCTTATGGTGTGTCATCTTTATTTAATTTGTTATTTATTTAACGATTGGTATTAAATTTTTTGGTGTTTCCATTAATGCCAAAGAGGGAGAATTTTAGAATGGTTGTAATGTTCCTAAATTAGCTTCAGTTAGTTTGGAACATTAATTTTGCCTTATTTATTTTGGATTTCATGATTAATGAATAAATTGTAAGGGAGGATGTCCAATCCTCTTGCAAATCAAGAATAAATCAGTGCTTATGTGAAAAGAGACATATTCAGGCCATTGGAATAAAATATTGTAGGTGTGAAAGGGCCAAGACCACCAAAGGATATCTTATTTGACCAAGTCAACATCGTTGTCTAGGTTCATTGAACCTCCTTGATGGACTGCCCAGTTCTAGAAGGGGTTTCCAAGTTTGAAAGGAACCAAAAGATAAAAGTGGTTTAGGGTTTGCCAAGAGACTCAAATGTTATAAAAGGAGGATGAAGGCTCATGAGGAGGTTGTTCATCATATTTCTATTTTCTGAGCTTACTAAGGCAACTCCATTTCTCTTTGTTGTTTAGCAAGAGAAAGAGAGGATTTCCTGTTTAGGAACCCTCTATCATTCTTTGAGTAGCTCGTGGAGGGAAGTGTACTAGATTGAACCACTATCAGGTTGGAGGCCAAGCTATGCTTGCATAGACAGCGCTGGCTCACTGAGGGTTTTGCTGCTGCTGTAAGTGTAGTAAGTGGGGAAACTAGATCTGCAAGATCTAGTTGCTTAAGAGGAGATTTCTCTCAGGGAGGGTGTCTTGTGACCACCCGGAAGAGGACCTCGCGCTCATTTTGATTTCATATCTGTATATTTCATCTACTGTAATAGTATACTCAAGATACTGCACAGTCTCCTTGGATAACTGCGTTATTTCTTATGTACTACTTCACTATTGTCTAGATCTTTCATTGTACTAGTTTCTGCTGATTGAGGCTTGCCTCTCACCTTGAAGATTTATGAAGTAGATTGTTGATATCTCATGTTCAGATCTGATGTATATTATGAATAAATTCATCTTCAGAAATTACTGAAGCTTTCTGCAGTTCTTTGTACAAAAATTTAGATCTACACTTTCTAGTGCATTATATTGTGAAAACCCTAAGGGGATCTTGATTAGAAGGCTGAGTAGTCTCCAGATCTGATATGGATATGATGTTTCAGCCATGAATTTTATGTATATATTTAATCTAACATTATATTGATGAAGCACACTTAGAGGGATTCTATCTATTCATACCTACACTTTTTTACATACATTGCAGCTCCTAGTTCTGAAGATTTCTTGCTTATTTCTTCATAGGATTCATTGTATTTCTTGAGAAGCTCCATTGAAAGCCTGATTTTCTGCTGCTATAATGTAATACATGACTAAAGGCTTATTTCCAATGAATCTCTACTGAAGCTGTGCAATTCTAAAGTGGGTTTCTCTCCACTCCATCAGCTCTTCTCCTTAGCTGATTTTTAACTAGTCAGCTTCGTGGGAGATCTGTTTAAGACCCTTAATCCCATTTTTTTTTTCCTGAAATTCAGCATGGATGTCCCAAAAATATTATACTAAGGGAACCCAGCCCTGGGCAGTGTTATTCTTGCACCATTTTTCTTATACAACGTTACACTTGAGCCTCTTGCAGTTTTTCCCGGAAGTGGAATTTCCCTCTCCTTACTTGTTTGGTTTTTTCTTCTCTTTGGATCCACTCTTTAGATCTGTAGATATAGGGTTAAAAAGGGAAGAAAAATCCAATAGGAGTGTGTCATTTCCACACTTTCTGTGTTTCATCAGTCTTCTATAGATAGAGTCTGGAACGGGCCAGGAAGCCTCTGGTTTTCACCCTCTCCTTAGAGGTGATATAACCAATAAATTCCCTACTAGTCTATCTCTAGTTTAAAATTTTATAGGGTTTTTTTCATACTAATATGATGCCATAGTGGAATATCTCAAGATATTCCATATTGAGCCTATGTTTCCCCATTTGGAACATTACAGTGGTATCAAAGCATGATCTCTGGCTCCGCGTGTGAGATCAAGCTATAAGTGAAATCAATAGCAAGGGAAACATGAAGAAGATGAGATTAATCTCATCTATTTTCAAATTTAAGAAGAGATTCCCTAAGGAGGATGTGCAAGAAGAAAAGAGAAGCAGTAGTGAAGCTCCCAAGGAGTTTCAAAAAGAAGATCTTCCAATCAGATCTACAAGATCTGTGCATGAGGAACATTCTAAATCCTCATCTCATGGATATGAGCACTCAGCCATATCATCAGAGCTTCCACATTTTTCCAGTGATTCCTTCATGAAGGGGGAAAAATAAGGTGTGAGTTTGATTAATGCATTTCCAAGGGCAAGATCTCCATTTGGTGAAGAGTCCTCATCTCAAGAGGAAAGCATGAAGGTTTCTCCTTCAATAGTTGATCAAGATTTGTTGTCTCTCATTGATTATGGGACAATTTCAGTTATTGAAGAGGAGGAGAAGGAAGTGGGAGATGAGAACGCAGTCACCTCAAGGGAACCTCAAACACTTCATAAGGAAGAGGTTGGAGCACTTTCTCCAAGAAAAGAGACTCTTGCACCCTACAAGGAGTCCCACAGGATCTCATGCACGAGGAGCATGCACTATCATTGATCAATGATGAGGTCTTGGAGATAGGGGAGGTAGAAGAGGAGGAAGGGCAGCACAAGGTGGAGAACATGAACCCTTCTCTAATTTAGTGCTTGGAAGCACAAAGAAGGCAAGAGGACTTATGCATTGAAGGTAGGGAAAAATCTGTCTGCCTACATCCACATTCTACTCTATGCGTTGACACCTCTTTGCAAGAAGGTCCTCTACTAGGAGCACCTCTTGATAGGAGGATAATCTAAAGTTTTCTCTCAAATATTGGCTACATATGCATACTTGGCTAAGGAGGGAGCCTTGGGAGAAGCTAGCATAGCGCAGAGAATCTCTCAAGCATTTAGAAGAGAGATTAGCAATTTCCAGAAAGGGACATTGCAAACTCCCACTCAGATATCTACACTGAGAAAGGAGAAATCAGAGATCTATGATGGCATGAGCATGAGGGCACATGGCAACTCCTTATCTTTGGGGCAACCCATGATCTCTTCATTCACAAAGGAAATTTTTGAAAATGGCAAGGGGATCCTAACCCTCTTGTATACATGGGCCAAAAGGAGGAGGTTTTGGAAAAACAAGGACTTTCCAAGGGGAAGTTGATTTCCATATGATCCAATATTGTCTTGTGCAAGAACAACTACAAATGGGGAAGCAAAAGGAAGACTATGATGCTCCAACATGTGATTTTGATATCAAGGATGTCAAAGATGGGAGACATGAAAAGACAGGGGTTGCATTTCAGACCTCTATAGTGCTGTCATTCTTGGAGAGTTTGGATCCTTGTTGGGATTCCCAACTCAAGATGGAATACTCCAAGGACCTTTTCACATGCGGGGTTCTTGAAGGGGAAGTAAAGGATGAGAGGTTCAAGGTGGTAGATGGATTTATCTATTTCTATAATCTTATTCTTTTGGCTAGTGACTCCAAACTCAAGGAGGGACTATTTGATGCCATCTATGGAATCCTGCTTTCCAAACCCACTGGTTTTGTCAAAGCATATCATACTCTCTTGGGTGGATTCATATGGGAAGGATACAAAGAAGATGTGTACTCTCATATGAAGAAGTGCATGGACTACTTGGTGGAGGAGGAGGAACATATTTCTTCGGAGGAGTCATGATTCACACCTCCTTATTATTTGAGTGTGAGAGGGAACTCATCCATGAGTTACCCCACTAATGTAAAACAAGTATATAGAGAGGCTCATCCTCCTGAGCATTATTTTGTATCTCCTATATGCTTGTATTTTTTTCACACTCATTTGTAGGGCATGGTTGCAAGATGGGGCACTAAGTATGATGGGTTTCATGGGCCATTCAAGGCCATGAATTGTGTTGATGCAGGTCATTCCTTGGAGAACCTTGGGAAGCTATTATATTCCTCATGGTGTGATTCTTTTACACCAACCATGATGTACATTCTCCAAGCATTCCAAAGACATGAGGCAGCAAACAAGTGTTGGGGGAGGCACTTGTCATATATTATTATATGGCAGTTAAGGATAAAAATGCGCTGGTTTCACATGAGGGAACATCTTCCTTCTTATCTATCACACATGGCAGCTAGCATGCTTCTAATCATGATCCCACAAGATGAAGATGTCCTTATCTTTTTTGGGGGCATAGTTGGAGGAAAGCCACACTTTTTGAATGTGCCCTTGGGGGAAGGAGTTCCCCATTCTTTCTGCATTGCATGCTTCCATGGGAGCATGAGATTTTGTATGGCCACTAGGATATATCACTTGTCTCTTGGTAAAGTGAGCCATATTTTTGTTGGTGACATTCCTCTCACATGTATTGGGGAGGAGATATTTTATGGATTTCCAAGCTAGGAGGTGATCCTCTTCATTTTGATGATAGCATGGGGATGGAAGTCTTTCATGGATCATGAAAACCCCATGATAGACATCACTTCTATCTTGAGGAGGCCATGGATCAGCAAGAAGGTTTCCACAACAACCTTCCATTTCTTCATGATGAGAGCCTTTGAGTTTATTCATCAAGGGCAAACTTGCATATTAAGGAAGGACCATTGTGAAGACAAAGATATTGCAGAAAATTCAGAGAAATAAAGGAGACTATTTGATGAGGAGGCCACAAGAGAAGAAGGATGAGTTTTGCAACACCCTTGTAGTTGCTTGAGGAAAAGCAACATTTGGGAGGGGGAGACTGTAATGTTCCTAAATTAGCTTCAACTAATTTGGAACATTAATTTTGCCTTATCTATTTTGTATTTCATGATTAATGAATAAATTGTAAGGGAGGATGTCTAATCCTCTTGCAAAACAAGAATAAATCAGTGCCTATGTGAAAAGAGGCATTTTCAGGTCATCAGAATAAAATATTGCAGGTGTGAAAGGGCCAAGACCACCAAAGGAGATCTTATTTGACCAAGTCAACAGTGCTGTCTAGGTTCATTGAACCTCCTTGATGGACTGCGTAGTTCTAGAATGGGTTTCCAAGTGTGAAAGGAACCAAAAGATGAAAGTGGTTTAGGGTTTTCCAAGAGACTCAAATGTTATAAAAGGAGGATGAAGGTTCACGAGGAGGTTGTTGATCATATTTCATTTTCTGAGCTTGCTAAGGAAACTCCATTTCTCTTTGCTGTTTAGCAAGAGAAAGAGAGGATTTCCTGTTTAGGAATCCTCTATCCTTCTTTGAGTAGCTCTTGGAGGGAAGTGTGATAGATTGAACCAGTATCAGGTTGGAGGCCAAGCTATTCTTGCATAGACAGCGCTGGCTCACTGAGGGTTTTGCTGCTGCTGTAAGTGTAGTAAGTGGGGAAACTAGATTTGCAAGATCTAGTTGCTTAAGAGGAGATTTTTCTCAGGGAGGGTGTCTTGTGACCACCCAAAAGAGGACCTCACTCTCATTTTTATTTCAGATCTGTATATTTCATCTACTGTACTAGTATTCTCCAGCTATTGTGCAGTCTCCTTAGATAATTGCGTTATTTCTTATGTACCGCTTCACTATTATCTAGATCTTTCATTGTACTAGTTTCTGCTGATTGAGGCTTGCCTCTCACCTTGAAGATTTATGAAGTAGCTTGCTGATATCTCATGTTTATATCTGATGTATATTATGAATAAATTCATCTTCCGAAATCACTGAAGCTTTTTTCAGTTCTGTGTACAAAAAGTTAGATCTACACTTTCTAGTGCATTATTTTGTGAAAACCCTAAGGGGATCTTGATTAGAAGGCTGAGTAGTCTCCAGATCTGATATGGATCTGATGTTTCAACCATGAATTTTCTATAGATATTTAACCTAACATTATACTTCTGAAGCACACTTAGAGGGATGCTGTCTATTTATTTATGCACTTTTTTACATACATTGCAACTCCTAGTTCTGAAGATTTCTTGCTTATTTCCTCATAGGATTCATTGTATTTCTTGAGAAGCTCCATTGAAATTCTGATTTTCTACTGCTATACTATAATACATGACTAAAGGCTGATTTCTAGTGACTCTCTCTTGAAACTGTGCAATTCAGAAGTGGGTTTCTCTCCACTCCATCGGCTCTTCACCTTAGCTAATTTTTAACTATTCAACTTCGTGGGAGATCTGTTTAAGGCCCTTAATCCCATTTTGTTTTCCTGAAATTCAGCATGGAGGTCCAAAACAGCCTATAATAAGGGAACCCAGCCCTAGGCAGCATTATTCTTGCACCATTTTTCTTATACAACGTTACCCTTGAGCCTCTTGCGGTTTTTCCCGGAAGTGGAATTTACGTCTCTTTACTTGTTTGGTTTTTGCTTCTCTTTGGATCCACTTTTTAGATTTGTAGATCTAGGGTTCAAAAGGGTAGAAAAATCCAAGAGGAGTGTTTCATTTCCACACTTGTTGTGTGTTCATCAGTATTCTATAGACAGAGTCTGGAACGGGCCATGAAGCCTCTAGTTTTCACCCTCTCCTTAGAGGTGATATAACCAGTAAATGCCCTACCAGTCTATCTCTGGTTTAGAATTTTCTGGGGTATTTTTCATACTATTGTGATCCCATAGTGGAATATCTCAAGATATCCCTACTGAGCCTATTTTAACCCATTTGGAACATTACAATGGTGTTTTCATTGATGCCAAAGTGCGTGGTCATATATGTTCAAGGAGCTTTTAGATCTAGAATGGTGTCTAAATATGGAAAAATATTTGTTATAAAATACTAGCTCATAAGCCTTCATAAAGTGACTGTATGAATAGGTCTTGGAAAGATCTTTCCAATGGTATATGGAATATTGAAAATCGCCCAAGGGTTTGAAATTTATTGTAGTTTGAAATTTGATAGGTTGTGGGGTTCAAGATTCCTTGAAAGCCTCGTGTTTTGTAAAAAAATCCCTTGTTAACATAGGGGAGAGATGTCTAAGGTTGTGCAGGGACCATTAATTGTTATAGTACTGGTCCCACCAACCCACCAGAAATTGAGATATGTGTATCTTATAATTAGGCGAAAACAAATAAGATTAAGTCCAAATATATTTTAAATTATGTCCAAAATTTCCCAAAACATTTACTGGGCCCACAACTATCTATAAATATTTTGTTAAGTATTAAGAGTACAAATCATATTGTCTCAACTAGAAAAGTCATAAAACCATTAATCCTTCCAAAATGGTTTATTCCATAAGTACAAATTAGCATTCACTTCAAACCCCACTGATCATAAGTTATGCTATATATCCCTATTGCATATCCATACCTGCACATAATAAAATTTAATGCATGTCACCCATAACTACTGTGTTATTCAAAATTTAAACCCATTGTGTTCAATAAATGACACCTACCCAATAACAACATTTAAATTCACTGTGTACAATAAATGAAACCCACCCAATAATTTCAATAAAAGGCATTCAACCTATTCTATTTCCCATTAAAATAGATCAAAGAACATGGATCAACAAAAAAAAATTCCCAACCATTGGATCACATCAAAATAAATCCTTATCACACATGAAAAATGAAGCCATTGCAATCCATGTCCATCATTGCCACCAATTAAATTCAAGTGCAAAAAACTATAAAAGAAGCTCAACCACCGCCGAAGTTGCATGTTTCACATTCAAACTATTCACCAGCCTTGGAGACAAACCAACACAGAACACAACCCCAAAACATTTCACAGTATATTCGAGTTATTTTTTTCAATTACAACACAATTTTCCTACAATTTTGTTTTTATTTCTTAGTCTTTATTTCAGTTTTCTTACAATTTTATTTTCATTTCTGAGTCTTTATTTTAGTTTTCTTAGAGTTTTATTTCCATGAAAATATATATATTTTTCTATTTTTCTATATTCTGAATTATTTTCAAGTTGACTAGAAAATGAAACACAACCATAATGCAGAGTAATTGCTAGTATGGCTAGCTATAGATGAAAAAGAACAGAACTTAATTATAGTTGAACACCAATCCTTTTTTACAATACAATTTCCAAGCGGGAAGGACTTCATCTCAAGTCCCAGACATTCATCCCAAAGCCAAAACAATGTTATGAAAACAATTTCCTTTTGTTCAGAATTAATTGGAAAATGAACCAGCTCCCAACTACAATTTAAGAACAACTAGATGACCACTTGAATTAACAAGGAGACTTCGCACAATTATTTGAAAAGGTTGTCTAAGCTTTATAGCATAAATTGATGACATGAGGAAATAAATAATGGCAAAGAATTTAGCGATAAATTATAGCAGGTTCTTGCTCAACTTGCTATCTTGCTCTTTTTTGTGTGTAAAGGTTCACCTTTTCATTATTCCATCAATAATTTACAATTGATTTGTCCTTGCATTATTCATCTACACGATGGGAAACAATCCAACAACAAAATTTTAGAGTCTTGATATTATTCAGGTTTTTCTTTACAAGAGAATATGACATGAAAAAGATTGTGTTATAGGTGTATGGAGGATAGGAACACTTTCCTTCACTCATGATGAATTTGTTTTTATCTTGGAAATTGCTATCAAAATTGATTTTTTTGTTATGTTGGAGGTTTTTGTTTCCTTGGAAACTGTTTTTTCCTTGGAGGTTGTTGTTTCCTTGGAAACCGTTGTTACCTTGGAAGCTTTTCTTACCTAGGAAATTGCTGTTACCTTGGAAGTTTTTGTTTCCTTGGAAGCTATTGTTGCCTTGGAATCTGTTGTTACCTGGGAAAATGTTGTTACCTTGGAGGTTGTTGTTTCCTAGGAAACTGTTGTTACACTGGAGGTTTTTTTTTCCTTGGAAGTTTTTGTTGCTTTGGAGACTATTTTTACCTTGGAAATTGTTGCTAACATGGAATGTTATGAAAGCAACTCCAAAAATAGAAGAAAAGAGAGATCAATGCCTTAGAAATAAGCCACTTCGAGGGGGAAACCTCCGATATATTACATAAATGGACAATTCTTGGATGATACAAATCACCAAAACATACTTCTATATATAGGAGTCCATGGGGCCACAATATAATCCTAGCCGACCTAACAATAATAAGGTAAGGGAACAATAATAACAATATTGGGGTTACAAGGGTACAAAAATAACAATAAGGGGGCTACAATAATAACAATAAGGAACTAAACTAGTAATATAGGGACCTAACATGGCCCTCTCCTTCAAAAAAGTGTTGTCCTCAACGCTTCAGTAGCTCTGGGTGCTTTTGTATAAAATTCTCATCCTCCCATGTAGAATATTCAGTGGGTAAGTTCTTCCACTTGATGAGATACTCTGAAATTGATTGATTTCGTAGCTATCGAGTTCTTGTTTCCATGAATGCTTCAGGTTCCAATATGAATTTTCCTTCCTCATCAATTTCTGGAAATATTGTTTGAACTGGAAGACTTTCTCCTATAACCTTCTTTAAGCATGAAAAATGGAAAACTGGATGCGCTCACGAAGAAGCAAGAAGCTCCAATTTGTATGCCATAGTACCAATATTTTGCAACACATTTTAAGGACCATAGTACTTTGGAGATAATTTATTATCTTTCTTAGCTTGCTTGAGGGAAATTTGTTTGTATGGTTGTAGCTATAAAAATACCCAGTCTCCTACATCAAAACTTCTCTCATTGCGATTTTGATCCAACTATTGTTTCATTCAATTTTGTGCCAAATTTAGGTTATCCTTTAAGAGTTGGATAAATTATTGTTGATTCTTGATGTGATATTCCACTTCTTAAACCTTATAATTTTCTCTTAAAGATGATGTGATGGACGGTGGATGTAATATTCCCAAATGGGAAAAGTAGAAATATAGTGTAAAATGTTGGAACAATAACACAGATCATCATTTATAAAGCAATAGGAAAATATGGAGACCTCTCATATGACATTACAACAAAAAAATACATGTAAAGATGGCCCATAAGATGCATAACAGGAAATACAAGCCTCCAATGAATAAAATTCCTCAATAAGAGGTACTGCAACCATATATAAAAGCTAGAAAACCATTACAACATTATTTTATTGGCTCTGGAACAATGGTAGATTATACATCAGATCTAGAGCTGATATGTGCTCAAAAGTTAGATCTATATCAGATCCATGCACGATAAAATCTCCTCTAAAGAATCCCATAAGGGTTTTCAGCAAAAAACCAAGTACAAGATGTAGCTCTGAGTTCTAAGCCTGCAGATCTACTAAAAAATAAAGATCTAGAAAGTGTGGCTGATCTGATATGATCAATAAAATAGTTTCCTCCAATAGATCCTCAAAGTGAAAGGCAGATCCCCATCACTTAAATCAACTCTCCAAATGGTGTGCTAAACCACCCTACAACTCCTCCTACAGAAATAACGCAGATCTGGAAGTAAACTGCACTATAGGGATCAAAATAAGGTTGGCCTGATGCCAAGATTTGAAAATGAGCTTAAAGCCCTCGAATAATGTCCTCCCAATGAAGTAGAAGCCTCCTCCACTGAAAAGGAGAATTGAAATGGCGTCGATCTAGAGATCTAGTCTCCACTTGCTGCAACTTGCAAAAACAACCAAACCCTCATCGGGATCTACGCTGTAGTTGAAAGAAGAAGCTTGGCCTTAAGCTAGATAGTGGAAAATGTAGTGCAAGACTCCTCCAAGAGCTACTCAATGGAAGAAGTGGGATTCTCGATCAGGAACACCCTGTGCTAAACAACACTCTATCTCAGCTAAAAAATAAGAGAAAGATACATGTCTAAACAGACAATAAATTCAGAAATATCATATACATCAACAACCTCATATGGCTTCCATTCTCTTCCTTAAATAGAATATGAACTTTCAAACCCTAAGCCCCATCCAAAAATATCACTACATTCACACAAAGAATCTCCATCTAAAACTGCGATTTCCCTCTTTGATGGCCACTCCTCCATGACAACGTCGTTGATTTGGTCAAGGTTGACCCAGTCAAAGTGATGCAGCCCCTTTCACACCAAGGGTGCTTCAATTAAGCTACCAAGATTTGTCTCTCACATTTGGCATTGATTTATTCATTATCAAGAAGAAATATGGACCTCCTTTTCCATTTTATTCTTTAAACAAAGAAATAAAACAAAAATGAATATTCCAATTAGCTCATGACTAATTGGGAATATTACAGTCCTCCCTTCCCAAATGTTGCTTGTCCTCAAGAAACTGACAAGGTGAGTGTTGAAACTCTTTCCTTCCTCCATTGGTGACACCAACATGTCATATTCTTACCTCATAAGCTAAGTGTTCACCAATCCATCCCTCCATGAATTTCTCCTCCAAATTTCTCATGAGATGCAATGTAATATTCCTAAATTAGTTGTAGCTAATAGGAATATTAAATTTTCCTTGTTTATTTTGCATTTCATGTATTGATATTGAACAAATTGTAAAGGAGGACATGTAAAACTTCTGAAAATCAAGAATAAATCAATGCCTATGTGAATAGAGACATATCTGGGATATGTAAATAAACTCTTGGAGGTGTGAAAGGGTCTAAATCACAAGAATGGATCCCATTTGACCAAGTCAACAATGCAGTTTAGATGCATTGAACCTCCTTGAGGGACAATGCAGTTCTAGAATGATATTCTAAATGTGAAAGGAGCTAAAATAATGAAGTGGTTTAGGGTTTTGCCAAGACTCCAATATTATAAAAGGAGGAGGAAAGAAACAAGGAAAGGGTTGTTGAAGATTATTTCTGAAGGTGTGTCTGCTTAAACATCCCTTGTTGGGACTTCCTGTTCAGGAATCCCACCTCCTTCCTTGAGCAGCTCTTGGAGGAGAATTGTGCTAAACTTGTCCACTATCAGGCTTGTGCCAAGCTTCACCTTACATTACAAGGCTACTCATGTTGAGGGTTGAGCTGTCTTGTGAACTGCAACAAGTGGAAGACCAAATCTGCTTAGATCTAGATGATAGCAGTGGCTCTTCTAAGTGAGTCCATCTTTTAACCTCCTGGAAGAGTTCATTTGCTGAATATAATTCAGATCTACATCTTTGCATTAGGCCAAATCATCTCCAGAAGCTACAATGTTGTCTCTCTCCCTAAGACAACGTTATTTGCAGATCTACAACCACAGGGTGTTTTGCTAGCGTTTTGGAGGAGAGATCTCTGGTGTTGGGGTTTTTCCTCTCACTGTGGTGATCCATGGATTGGCCATCCAATCCATTTTTTTTTCATATCTGATCTGCTATATACTTTTATTATTCAGAAATTCTGAATCATTCTACAGATCTGAAATTTTAGATCTCATATCTACTTCTGGTGCTTCATGTTTTGAGCAAAACCCCAAGGGGAATGTATAGATCAACTCTTATTGTACATGTATCTATATTGGATCTATATTTTTATATACAGATCTGATATAGATCTAAAGAATCAATAAAATTCTTCTTCAGCCCTAAAAATAACGCTGTCACTGTTATGCTTTACATGGTTGTAACACCTCTTTCTTGAGGATTTCTTCTGTATTATTTCATTCTTCTTCTGTAAAGTGTATGAGTTATGCCTATGATATTATTTTTCAATATTAAAACCTTATTTCAGTCATACCATTCAGAAAATCACGCTCACATGCTTCAGTAAATTTCTGCATAATTCTAGTCTTGGGAAATGAGGGTCTTCTAGCCTAGTTAAGAAAGGAGGAACTGTTTAACTTAGCAAAACTTATTTTTTTTTTCTTAAATTAGACATGGGATTCCCCCATAACCGTATCTATCATATCCAACCACTTTCCCATCTTATTTTTACTCATATCTTTGAATACACACGTTTTAGGGCCCAAATCCTCACTTTTCCCCACCTTTTTCCTTGTAAAACACTGTATAACTTTGTTGCTATTTATTTTACTAAATTTTAAGTGTTATTACACCTGTATAAGGTACATTTATATAGCTCCACGTTGGTAATAACTCATATTATTCCCAATCTGTAGTTGTTTCTGAAGAAGGGATATTACAGTGGTATCAAAGCAAGATCTTTGGCTCAGCCTGTGGCTTTAAGCCAAAGTAATGTATAGAAAAGAGCAAGGTCATAATTATGAAGAATATGGGTTTATTCTCATCATCTTTGAGATCTAAGAAGAACCTCTCCAAGGGGGTTGAACAAGAAGAAGCAAGGAGAAGCAGTGAGACTCCTAGAAAGTTTCAAGAGCAGAAAGATCTTCTGATCAGATCTACAAGATCTATACATGAGGAAAATTCTGAATCCTCATCTCATGGATATGTGCACTCAGCCATATCACCAAATCTTCTATGTTCTGTCTGTGATTTCTTCATGAAGAGGAAGAAAGGAGGTGTGCCTAAGAAGGAAACTCTTAGAGAGTATTTGGAGGAGTATGAAGCTCAGTCCAAGGAGTTCAAAGATAACTTGAACTTCCAAGGATTCTGCAAGATCAAGGAGAGAAAAGTTACAAAGGAGGAGCAGCCTGGTAAGGGTAGATTTTATCTATCTATCTTTGATGGATCACCTAAATGTCCAGTCAGGGTTTGGGTGAAGGAGCTAGATGACTTTGTGCAACAACATCAAGTTTCAAAGATTGAAGCCATCAAAGCAGCAACGCTACATTTTTAAGGTAAAACATATGCTTGGTGGTTGTTTGAATCTTTTTCCTTGAAGAATGCCAATACAGCTACTTATGCAAGGTTTATTGAAAGATTGATAGAAAGGTTTGATGAGGCTCCATGTGTATCATCTTCTGTTGATACTGTCAAACCACATCAGATGAATATTTTGCATGATTTGGAAGGGTCTATGAATCCAAATCCATTTCTGAAGACCATGGAATAAGGTGTAATTTTGTTTGATGCTTTTCCAAGGGCAAGATCTCCATTAAGTGGAGGATCCTCTTCTCAAGAGGAAAGCATGAAGGTTTCTCCTTCAATAGATGACCAAGATATAATGTCTCTCATTAATGATGGGACAATTTCAATTATTGAAGAGGAGGAGAAGGCAGGAGATGATAACACAGTAAAAAAAAGTCACCTCAAACACCTCATGAATATGAAGTTGGAGCACTTTCTCCAAGAGAAGAAACTCTTGCACTCTTGCAAGGAGTTCCACAAGATCTCACACATAGAGCTCTTGAGAAGCATATACCATCATTGTAAAATGAGGAGATCTTGATGATAGAAGAAGGAAGAGAGGAGGAAGGGCATCACAAGAAGAAGAGCATGGATCCTTCTCTATTTCAAAGCCTTGAAACACAAAGAAGGAAAGAGGACTTATGCATTAAAGGTAGGGGCAAATCTGTTTTCCTACATCCTCAGTCTACTCTATGCGTTGACACCTCTTTGCAAGGAGGTACTATACCAGGAGCACCTCTTGATAGGAGGAAATATAAAGTTTTCTCTCAACTATGGGCAGCATATACATACTTGGCTAAGGAGGGAGCCTTGGGAGAAGCTAGCACAACGCTGAGAATCTCTCAAGAATTTAGGAGAGAGATGAGCAGTTTCCTGAAAGGGGCATTGCTAACTCCCACTTATAAATCTGCGCTGATAAGGGAAAAATAAGATATCTATGATAGCATGAGCATGAGGGAACGTGGCAACTCCATATATTTGGGGAAGCCCATGATCTCTTCATTCACAAAGGAGATTTCTGAAGATGGCAAGGGGCTCTTAACCCTTTTGTATACATGAGCCAAAAGGAGGAGGTTTTGGAAAACAAGGACTTTCCGAGGGGAAGTTGATTTACATGTGCTCCAATCTTGTCTTGAGCAAGATCAGCTGCAAATTGGGTAGCAAAGGGAAGATTATGGTGCTCCAACATGTGATTTTGATATCAAGGATGTCAAAGATGGGAGCCATGAGAAGACAGGGGTTGCATTTCAGACCTCTACAATGCTGTCATTCTTGGAGTTCTTGGAGAGGCACTTGTCATATATTATTTTATGGCAGTTAAGGATAAAACTACATTGGTTCCACATGAGGGAACATCTTCCTTCTCATTTATCACACATGGAAGCTAGCATGATTCTAATCATGATCCCACAAGATGAAGATGTCCTTATCTTTGTTGGGGGTATAGTTGGAGGAAAGGCACATGGTGGAATGTGCCCTTGGGGGAAGGAGTTCCCCATTCTTTTTGCATTGCACGCTTCAATGGGAGCATGAGATTTTGTATGGCCACTTTGATAAATCACTTGTCTCTTTGTAAAGTGAGCCATATGTTTGTTGATGACATGCCTCTGATATATTTTGGGGAGGAGTTCTTCTATGGATTGCCAAGTTGGGAGGTGATCCACTTCATTTAGATGATAGAATGGAGATGGGAGTCTTTCATGGATCATGAAAATCCCCATGATTTTAATCACTTCTATCTTGAGGAGGCCATGGATCAACAAGAAGGTTTCCAAAACAACCTTCCATTTCTTCATGATGAGAGCCATTAGGTTTATTCACCAAAGGAAAACTTGCATATTGAGGAAGGACCATTGGGAGACAAAAGTATTGCAGAAAATTTAGAACAATGCATGAGCCTATTTGATGAGGAGGCCGCAAGAGAAGAAGGGGAGATTTTGCAGCATCCTTGTAGTTGCTTGAGTACATGCAACATTTGGGAGGGGGAGACTATAATATTCCTAAATTAGCTGCAGCTAATAGGAATATTAATTTTTCCTTGTTTATTTTTCATTTCATGTATTGATGAATAAATTGTAAAGGAGGACATGTAAAACTCCTGAAAATCAAGAATAAATCAATGCCTATGTGAACAGAGACATATCTGGGCTATGTAAATAAACTCTTGCAGGTGTAAAAGGGTCTAAATCACAAGAATGGATCTTATTTGACCAAGTCAACAACGCAGTCTAGATGCATTGAACCTCCTTGAGGGACAATGTAGTTCTAGAAGGATATTCCAAATGTGAAATGAGCTAAACTAATGAAGTGGTTTAGGGTTTTTCCAATACTCAAATATTATAAAAGGAGGAGGAGAGAAATAAGGAAAGGGTTGTTGAAGATTATTTTTGAAGGTGTGTCTGCTTAGACATCCCTTGTTGGGACTTCCTGTTCAGGAATCCCACCTCCTTCCTTGAGCAGCTCTTGGAGGAGAATTGTGCTAAAATTGTCCACTATCAGGCTTGGGCCAAGCTTCACCTTACATTACAGTGCTGCTCATGTTGAGGGTTGAGTTGTCTTGTGAGCTGCAACAAGCTGAAGACTAGATCTGCTTAGTTCTAGATGATAGCAGTGGCTCTTCTCAGTGAGTGTGTCTTTTAACCTCATAGAAGATTTCATTTGCTGAATATACTTCAGATCTACATCTTGGCATTAGGCCAAATCATCTTTAGAAGCTACAGTGTTGTCTCTCTCCCTAAGACAACATTATTTGCAGATCTACAACTGCAGGGTGTTTTGCTAGCGTTTTGGAGGAGAGATCTCTGGTGTTGGGGTTTTTCCTCTCACTTTGGTGATCCATGGATTGGCATTAAAATCCATGTTTGTTTCAGATATGATCTGATATATACATGTATTATTAAAAAATTCTAAATCATTCTACAGATCTGAAGTTTTGGATTCCCCACCACTTACTTGCTGCCCAAGTCATCTCACCATGGCTGAAAGCGTGAGATATGTTTGGTGCCTTTGGAGTGCACCCATCATGATAAAAAATCTCCCTTTGATCTCCAAGAGAGTGGCCACGTTTAGAAATTTTTGTGGCCCAAAGTTGGCCATGAATTTTATATGGTATAACACTTCTTCTTGGAGTTATGGCATGCATATACATGGTGAAAGAATGAAAATAATAATCAAATGAAACATTACATATACAAGCATGTTATTCACCAAATTTTCTCCTCAAATAAATGGAGTGGTGCATTGATCTATCTCTTCTCTCAAAAGAAGAAAGAGATGGTTGAATTAACTCCTTTATAGAGTTATGTTGTTGTCCCAACTCCACATGGTACATGGATCTTTGAAAATGCTAATATAGTTCTCCTTCAAAGCTCTTCCAAATGTAGCTTCTCATGATGATGTTGTAGAATCTCATGGAATATGTGTGGCTGAAAAAGAACTCTTCATAAGCCCTTTGTAGCAAATTCTCCTTGAACTTGGAGGCTCTAGACAAGAAGATCCTACCATGATAATAGATGACTCCTTCTTAGACTAAATAGCCTCTTCATGTAGCTGGTCATCAAGTATCATGCATGTGTGAAGATCCTTGGAATAATCCACCAACAGTCGGGATTTCCTATATGGATCATTCTCCCATAGTGACAACGCTAATGATCTATCAAAAGAAATGTATGTCATATGGATTTTCTCCTCCTTAAAATCTCCCATGCCAAAGGTATATTTTGGAAGGTCATTCCTTCCATGCTTCTCCTCCCACAACGTAGAATCTGAAATGAGAGTGGGTAATGATGATGTTGGGAGAATGTATCCCTCCTCCTTGAGCCTAGCCAAGACTTCTAGTGCTGTATAATTACCTTCCAATGCTCCCATCCCTCTTGTATCTATGCTTGGAGCATCACTTTTTGAGATATCTCTCACCAAATATTAATCAGGTGGCCTCCCAGGTGGTTTTCCACTAGATAATAGTGTCCCATGCAACAATATCATAAGCATGATAGATGGGACTGTAAGGTCCTTGCTTCCACTGCGCAAATCCATCTCTGATTTTCATGTGGAAGTTGCATGTGAGGGATATGTATGCATGCCTTTGATCATTTGAGTCTTACCACTATTTTTATCCACCCATTCCATTTTCAAAGCCTCCTATTCAGTGGTGACTTTCCCCAAAGTAACCAACCATTGAACACCCAATATCACATTGGTGTTAGGTATGTCAACCACAAAGAAGTGATCAATAGATGTATATGTTCCCATGGTGATTGATAATGAGGGGAAATAATGCATGCATTGCATAGTTCTATCTCCTGGGACCAAATGGAAAATCCCTCAAAAGCATCAGTGGGTATTTCCCTCCTTTGCACTAGTTGGGCATCAATAAAATTGTGGCTAGCCCTGCTATCAACCAAAATAGAAACCCTATGATTCAAGATGGATCCTTGAACTCTTAAGGTCAAGTACTTAGGTACTCCTCTCAAAGATGCAAGAGCCCCTCCAATAGGAGAAAATGCTCCATTCCCATCTCCTGATGGTGTTGGTTCTCCTCCTGTAGTGTCAGCGCTGTGACCTCTTCTTGGTTCATCTTCCTCTTCCTCTTCATTATCTAAGAAGACCTCTATGTAATGTGCTTTTCCAGCTGCACATCTATGTCCAGGTGCCCATGATTCTTGGCAAGTGAATCAAAGATTCTTTCTTCTTAGATCTCTTCGGACATCATCACCAAGAGGTTTTTTATATGAGCTCTCCTTTGAAGGAGAAACCTTTTCTTCTTTTCCCTTTGATGGAAAAGAGGGCTTATGCTGAAATGTTTCCTTTGCTTTTAGAAAGGCATCTTGAAGGTCTCTAGCCCTTTCAATGGCATTATTTAGGGTAGTGGGATTGGTATAATTAACCAACCCATGAAGATGTTCATCTAACCCATCAATGAACATGTACACCCTTCTTGGTGCAGAAAAATCAGGAACAATAATAGAAAGTCTTAGAAATTCAGAGTTGTAAGTTTCTGCTTTACTTGATTGTTTCAACTTTGTAAGGCTCATGAATGGTGCTTCAGGATTCTATCAAATCTTTCCACCAGCCTTCTAGTGAACTCTGAATAAGCAATCACATTGGCATGAATCAATGTAGACAAGCCATGGAACCACCAGTCATGTGCTTCACCCTCAAGGTGCAACGCTGCAATATTAATGGCTTCCATTTCTGGAACCTTGTTCAACTGAAATTATATGTCAATTTTTTCTACCCAATATTTGGAAGTACACTTGGCTGACCCATCAAAATTGGGTAAAAATAATATGCCCGTAGTATGGTGTCAATCATGATTCTGAATGAATCCACCACTTCTATCATGATGCCTTGGTCTTGCATTGTCCTTCACTTTAAAAAACTCCTGAAAACTCAAGTGATATTTGAACCTCTGAGTTTGAGATTCATACTCCATAAAACAGTCTGAAGGGATTCTTGCTCCTGAAACCCTTCATTTCCCACAACCAAAAATGTAGGCATGGTAGAGTGTTGGGAAACTTGTGGTTGATGCACTGGTTGATCATTCTAGTGATGAGACATGCCGGAGCCTTCTCCATGATGAAATCCTTTAGGGGATACCTTGAATCTATCCATTCTCATATCTTTGATCACTCTAGCAATGTCTTGCATGGCTCTAAGAAGGATCTTAGGGAACTCCTCTTCATCTTCACCTCCAGATAAAGGGGTTTTACCCTTGTATTCTTTCTCATTAGTATAATCAAACTTTCTGTGTCTTCTCTTTTGATACCTATTTTCTCTGTTAGTGTGAGGCTCTCATTCTTCAGATGACATATTGTCTTTTGGAATGCATAGGTTGTACCAAGATTATGTTTTGATACCACTGTAATATTCCCAAATGGGAAAAGTAGAAATATAGTGCGAAATGTTGGAAACATAATGAAAATCATCATTTATAAAGAAAGAGGCCAATATGGAGAGCTTTCATATGACATTACAACAAAAAAATACATGTAAAGATGGCCCATAAGATGCATAACAGGAAATACAAGCCTCCAATGAATTAAATGCCTCAATAAGACGTACTGCAACCATATATAAAAGATGGAAAACCCTTACACCATTATTTTATTGGCTCTACAACAAAAGTAGATGATACATTAGATATATAGCTAATATTTTCTCCAAAAGTTAGATCTATATCAGATCCATGCACTATACAAGCTCCTCTAAAGAACCCCTCAAGGGTTTTCAGCAAAACACCAAGTACAAGATGTAGATCTGAGATCTAAGACTACAGATCTACTGAAAAATATAGATTTGAAAAGTGTGGCTGATCTCATATGATCAATAAAATAGCTTCCTCGAATAGATCCTCAAAGTGAAAGGCAGATCCCCATCACTTGAAAATCAACTCTCCAAATGGTGTGCTAAACCACCCTACAACTCCTCCTATAGAAATAATGCATATTTGGAAGTAGACTGCGCTGTAGAGATCAAAATAAGGTTGGATTGACACCAAGATCTGAAAATGAGCTCAAAGCCCTCCAATATTGTCCTCCCAATGAAGTAGAAATCTCCTCCACTGAAAAGGAGCACTGAAATGGCCTCGATCTAGAGATCTAGTCTGCACTTGCTGCAACTTGCAAAAAAAACAAACCCTCAACAAGATCTGCGATGTAGTTGAAAGAAGAAGCTTGGCCTTAAGCTAGATAGTGGACAATATAGTGCAAGACTCATCCAAAAGCTACTCAATGGAAGAGGTGGGATTCTCGATCAGGAACACCCTGTGCTAAACAACACTCTTTCTTAGCTAAATAACAAGAGAATGATATATGTATAAACATACCATATATTCAGATATATCATACACATCAACAACCTCATATGAATTCCATCCTCTTCCTTAAATATAATATGAGCTTGCAAACCCTAAGCCCCATCCAAAAATATTACTACATTCACACAAAGCATCTCCATCTAAAACTGCGATGTCCCTCATTGATGGCCACTCCTCAATGACAGCATTGTTGATTTGGTAAAGGTTGACCCAGTCAAAGTGATCTAGCCCCTTTCACACCAAGGGTGCTTCAATTAAGCTGCCAATATTTGTCTCTTTCACATTTGGCATTGATTTATTCATTATCAAGGAGAAATATGGACCTCCTTTGCCCTCTTATTCTTTAAACAAAGAAATAAAACAAAAATGAATATTCCAATTAGTTCATCACTAATTGGGAATATTACAGTGGATGATATCCATAAAGTGCCATAAATGGGGTCATTTTTGCTGCAGTATGGAAGGAAGTGTTATACCACCATTCAACGAGAGGTAACCAGTTGACCCATTGTGTTTTTTTATCAGATACAAAACAACAAATATATTGTTCCAAACATTTATTCACTATCTCATTTTTACCATCGGATTGAGGATGATAAGACGAGCTATGAGCTAATTGAGTACCCAAACAAGAAAATAACTCTGTCAAAAAATTTCTTGTAAAAATGGGATCTTTATCGCTCACAATAATATTTGGGTTTCCATGTAGCTTTTGAATTGTGTATATAAATGTAGTAGCAACTGTACTTGCTTTAAATGGATGAGATAATGCAAAAAAGTGTGCATACTTAGTAAGTCTATCAAATACCACCATGATGAAACTCTTTCCTTCAGAATTAGGTCAACCTGTGATAAAATCCATTGAAATCTCCTCCCAACGTTGACTTGGAATGGATAAAGGTTGTAGAAGACTTGGGGTCTTAATTGTCTCAACTTTATTTTTCTGGAAAACCAAAAATTCTGCCACAACCTTTTGAATATCAGATTTAAGGCCATCCCAAAAAAATTCTTTCTTCACCCTGTGGTAAGTTTTTAAAAATCCTAAGTGTCCTCCTAAAGGAGAAGTGTGCAATTCCAAAATAATATTTTGTTTTAACTGGGAATTATTACAAAGATATAAATGATATTTGTACCATAAGGAATCATTTTTCCAACTATATTTATAAGATGTACTAGGATCTTGCTGAAAATTTTGAATGAGTGTCCACACTTCTTTGTCCTTCTTCCATTCATCCCTTGCTTCAGTTATCCAATCTAGTTGGATAATAGAAATGGCACAAAGCAATGCTTCCACCTCTTCATTATTTCTTAAGAGTGCATCTGCAACAACATTTAGATTCCTTTTTTTGTAGATTATTTCAAAGTCATAACCCAACATCTTTGTGACCCATTTTTCTGCTCTTCTGAAGATAGTCTTTGTTCCAAAAAGTGTTTAAGACTATCATGATCATTTTTTACCTTGAAGTGTCTTCCCATTAGGTAAGGTCACCATTTCTTTAGTACATGTAGTATTGCAAACATTTCCTTCTCATAAATAGCTTTCTGTAAATACTTTCCTTTGATTGGACGACTTTCAAAAGAAATGGGTCTTCCTACTTGCATTAAAACAACACCAATTCCATTTCCTGAGGCATCACATTCCACAATAAAGGTTTTTGTGAAGTCTAGCATAACTAAAACTGGTGCTAGGCACATTGCCTCTTTAATATGTTAAAAGGCCTTAGTTTCTTTAGGAGTCCATGAAAATGCATATTTCTTCAATAATGATGTTAGAGGTGCTGCTATTCTCTTGTAATTCTTAACAAAATTGTGATAATACCCTGTTAACCCGAGAAATCCTCACAATTGCTTTATGGTTGTGGGGAATTTCAATTCCTTAATGGATTTAATTTTGTTAGGGTCTACCTTGACACCCTCATGAGATACAATATGACCCAGATATTCCACCTCATTTACTCTAAAGAAACATTTGGATGTTTTTGAATATAATTGTTTCTCCTGCAATAGTTTGAGCACCCTCTCAACATGTTGAACATGATCATTCCAAGCCTGCTGTAGATTAGTATATCATCAAAAAGCACAAATTTTCTAAGCAAGGGTTTGAAAATGGAATTCATCAACCCTTGAAATGTAGAAGGTGCATTGGTAAGCCCAAAAGGCATGACCAAAAATTCATAATGACCCTCATGATATCCTTAACGAAGATCCAACTTGGTAAAATAAATTAATCCATGTAATTCACCCAATAATTCATCAATCACAGGAATGCGAAATTTATCTTTAATGGTGAGCTTATTGAACTCCCTATAATCTGGATACATGTGCCATGATCCATCCTTCTTGTGCACCAATACAACTGGAGCAGAGAAAGAACTTTGACTAGGTTGAATTATAATAGCCTCTAACATTTCTGCAATCATACGTTCAGTTTCACTCTTTTGGACATAAGGATATCTATAAGGCCTGATGTTTGGAGGAAAAATTCCTAGAATCAAATGAATAACATGGTCATGATCATGAATAGGTGGTAGTCCTTTGGGAGTTTCAAACACCTTGGAATTATTTTCCAAGAAATTTTGGAGATCTGCAGAAATAGATGATTTTGATGTTGGAACTTATAGTGAGCATAGTTGTGCAATTACGCCTCGTTGTTATTTCTTCAGAAGCTTTTTCATGACATTAGAGCTTATTATCTTTCCCAAATTCCCTGCGATACCTCATAATTTGACTTCCTTTCCTTCTGAAATTTTTTTCAAGAAAATGTGTTGAAAATTAAAAGCTACCATCCCCAAAGACTGTAGCCATTGTACTCATAGTACAACATCAACACCTCCCATTGGAATGGAAAGAATTGGACTATTAAATACACATTCCCCCATAGTTAGCTTGATATTATGGAATTTTCCAGAGCAATTTATAGTTCCTCTATTTGAAACTCTCTCTTGACATTCTGGTGTTGAGTATAGGAAAAAATTCAATTCCTTGGCTACCTTACAATGAATAAAATGATGGGTACTACCCGAATCAATCAACGCTATTACCTTTTTCTTCTTGATATGTCCTTCTATCTTGAGAGTTTGAGGAGTGGTAATTCTTTCCAATGCATTACACATTATGGTCATACTCATTTCTTCCTCTTATAGGGTTGGTTCCTGGTGTATATCCTCTTCTTTTGAAGATTCTTGTTCATTTTCTTCTTCCTCTTCACAATCTATATAAAAGAATTTTTTCTCAGCACACTTATGACCTTTAGTGTATTTTATATCAGAGTTGTAGCAGAGCCATTTTTCTCTTTTTCTTCCAATTGTTGTGGTGTAAAACTTGTAGGTTGTGGAAGTCTAGGAGTATCAAAACTTCCATCTTTACATATGTGAGTGGTAGGCTTCCTTGTCGCCATAATTTTACATTCAATTTTTCTTTCCAACCTGAATTCTTTTTCCAATGAATGAGGTTCCCAAATGTGAACTTCATGTTGGATGTTATCCTTTAAACTCCCTATGAAGACATCAATCCTGTGTTCCTCTGGAATATCAGTTACCCTTATATTCAATTTTTGAAAGTCCTCAATGTGCTCCACCACTGAACCCTTTTGTTTGAGATTTATCGATTGGCTAAAGAAGGTGTTTCTTTTTGTATCCTCATAATGTGCTATCATTTCCTCTGTAAAAATTGACTAAGTGACAATTTTTTTACGGAAGCAAAGCCATCGATACCATAAAAATGTATTTTTTTCTAAATGTAAAGTTTCAATGTGTACCTTTTTTTTGTTTTGCACATTATTGAGATCTAAATATTTCTCCATCTGTAGTATCCATGTTATGGGATCCTTGCCATCAAACTTCCTCATATCCATATTTGGAATATGGTGGTTCTTCCATCCAACATTAGAGTTTTTATAATGACGATTAACATTTATTTTGTTCTCATCATGAGTCCCTCTACTCTCTTTTTTCCATTAGGAAACATTTCTTGTATCAACTTTTCCAAACCTTCGATGTCTACTTTTATATCATTCTTCATGTTTTGCATTTTTTCATCTACCTTAGCTTCCATGTCATCCATCTTAGCTTCCATGACAACTTCGATGCCATCCGTTTTAGCTTCCAAACCATTCATCTTAGCATCCATGCCTTTCTTCAAACCATCCATCTTAGTTTCCACACCTTTCTTCGAAACTTCCATTTCATTTTTTGTTTCTCTTTGTGATAGGTGCACTTGCTCTTGTAATTTTGATATCTCATGTTGCATTTCTTCATCTCCATGAGTCATAGTAGAGACTTCTGAAGGCTTAATGGGTGTTGAATTCTTTTTAGGGGGCATTTTAGAACCCAATACTGAAATATATTCTTCAATATTCCCTTGGAATAAATTCAAACTAATTTTTTCAAACCAAACTTATGTAAGTCGAAACAAATACACACCTTTTTCTTGCTTTTTAGGAGCTTGACATTAAAACTGAATTATCCCTGTGCTTTTGGATCTTCAATATATGAAATTGGGACCTGTAGTAGCCCTCTGAATCTTCTTTCAAATTCGAGAGGTCTAACCTGATTTGGATTCTTCAAGGCAAAGTTATGCCAAATATCCCACAATGACCTAATTATGGACTGGCTCAGTAGAGTGACCTTGTATGGCGTGCCACATGTCACTGTTTCCTCTTTTGGCTCTGATATTGATATAAGGAAATTACAGTTTGTTCACTTACATCCACTTTTTATAGAATTCCAATCTAATGCTCAAAGAGAGAGAGTTATGACGATTTTCTCACATTCACCTCTTTGAGATGAAATTTGGGAGCTTGAAAAATCCCTAACTTCCATAGACCCTATCGCTGAAAATATTGTGAATCAAGCTCTGAAAATTTTCCACAATTTTCCTTAGGATTGCAACTTTGCTCTATAAATATTTCAGCTTTTGAACCCTCGTAGAAAAAAACATTATAGTGAAAATTTCATGATGAAATTTTTAGGTTAAAATTAGGAGCCTACAAAAATCCCTAACTTGCACAGATCATATCTCCGAAAATTTTGCGAACCAAGATCTAAAATTTTTCACGACATTCCTTAGGATTTCGGCTTCATTATGTAAAAATTTTAGCTTCTGAACCTTCGTAGAAACAATTTTATAGCGAAAATTCCATGATAACATGTTTGGAGCAATGGAACCCTAGAATCCAAAGCTTTGATACCAAATGTTATGAAAACAGCTCCAAAAATAGAAGAAAAGAGAGATCAACGCCTTAGAAATAAGCCACTTAGAGGGAGAAACCTCCAATATATTACATAAATGAAGAATTCCTGGATGATAAAATTTACCAAAACCTCCTTCTATATATAGGAGTCCATGGGGTCACAATATAATCCTAGCCGGCCTAACAATAATAATTTAAGGGCACAATAATAACAATATTGGGGTTACAGGGGTACAACAATAAAAATAAGGGGGCTACACTAATAAAAATAAGGGACTAAAATAGTAATATAGGGACCTAACATGGAAATTGCGCATCCCTATCACCATGTTCTCTGCCAACCAAAATAGATAGCCCAGCTCCCTGCAGACAAGGCAATCTATATTATTTTTTCCTACACCAGTCATTATGGCCCTAAAACTGCTATAATTCCAACCCCTATGATTATGATGGTCCTTCATCATTATATCAAATGCACCATGCTCTTCATTTTTATTGAAATGGATGCAAGGAAATATCATTTTAATGACTCCATGCTTCTGGGTTGGCTTGGGTGTGTGACGATCCACCTATTGTGTGCAACAATCCTTGACAGACATTTCAACAAGATCAACTGCGTTAAGCGCCCTACATGGGGGTAATGTATTCCTTAGATATATCCTCATAGGTCACTTTCAGTGACCTCAAGATTGGTTGGGACCAATTTAGCTCCAAAGAAGTGGTGTGAGCATTCAGATCATGGTTGCCATATGATCAGCTAACTTATTGTCGATCCTTATAATATGAAAGAGAATGGGAGCCTTGATCTTCCTGAGAATATCAAAGACCCTTTGGATATAGGATTCCAAGTGCTAGCTCGATGAGGCCTTAGATATTGACTTTCCATTTTGTGATTTTTTCAAAATTGAGATGAGATGAAAGTGAATCTCCCTCTACAATAATCTGGTGTTGATTCATTTTCAAAGCGACATAAAACCCAAATTATAAACCCCACAGTTATGCTTCATTTTTTGTAAGGATTCCCATCGTGCCAAAATATACCAAAATAATACCCCCAACACTATTGTGGATAACTCCACCATAGCTAGCAAGACTAGGATTTCCGCTTGAGGTTCCATCAAATTTTAGTTTGAGGAAACCTTCTGATGAAGGAGACCAGAATGATGGACTTGAGGTTAGGGGTCTGGAGAGCGTGCTAAAAATCGGTGGAGAGAACTGATGGATATTTAATTCATGAAGAATGGCTTTCTCATTAGGGGGGAATCCCAATATTGAGAGTTCTATTGATGGGTTTTAATGTTTTTTTCCAGATGAGTAGTAATGGTATTCCAAACTCTATCAAGGGATGGGACCTAATTCTTGAAGAGTTGAGCATTTATTTCTTTCCATATGATCCAAAGAGTAAATCCAGGAGTGAGTTTTCATATAATATTAAGGATGGGGCTCTTATAGGGCAGGTTCTTCCAACCTTCCATGTTGAAAGGGCTTGAAGAAGGTCATTGGTGAAGTCCCTGAAAGGCCCTTGTCAGACGCTCCCATATACTAGCCATGAAAATGCAATCCAAAAAGAGGTGCTAAAGAGGTTCATCTTGTGCTATGTATAGAGGAAATTTTTAAGGACCAATGAAACCTCACTTCCTTATATTCTCCCAGGTCAATGTTTTCTTCCTATTTAAATTCCAAAGAAAAAGGGTTACTTTTAGCCAATGCTTCAATTTCCATAAATGTCTCCTGTTATCACTCCAATAATTTCCAAGGGTTGTTATGTGCGTTTAAAGAAAATTAGAGGTAACTATCAACCACTTTTGGAGATTAGGATCTAACCTTCCTAATTCTCATATAGGGCTCTCTCTTTATGATTTAACTTTGTTGTTTTAATTGATTTTAGTCTAGTTATGTAAGATTGATTAGGTTTGATTTTTATTTGTTGGTGGAATTAATGATTTAGATGGATAAGTGTATGTCTATTTTCCATTGGGATATGGGGTCAAAATATCAAGAAAATAGGATGGAATCAAGTTCTAAAGGAAGTGTTTACAGGGCAAGATAGCTGAGCAAAATCAAATCTTAAAGGCTGAATGGTGAATTGGTTTTTAATCGGGATCAAGGAGCAGTTAAGTATTCGTTAAACCGAATAATGAGGGAAATTTGAAAGAGGTCATTTGGGATGGGAGAGAAATTAAGTATTCTTAGGTCCAGATATCAGAGGAAAACATTAAAATGAATAACAGTTCAGAACAGAGTGCACTTAAACAAATTCAACAATAATATTCCTGTTATAACATTTAAATTTGGAAAAACATGCAATTTTATGGAATACTTGAGAAAATAACATGAACAATTGAAATATACTTCACTGAAGTAGCTCAACACATGAATCATGTAATGAAATGCCTTTATTACTTGTCTTGCTTGTTGAATTGAAAATGGTACAATAAACCCTTGGGTATTTAGATCAATTACAACTATAGAAATGTTCAGGAATCCACCCTCAATACTTCGAATTGCAGAAGTATTTATACAAAACTTAATACAAAATACCCTGTTAACTAATCAGGATTTATTCAAGGGAAATAAAATATCTTCATGCAAGAAGATAGAGACACCTATTTAACTAAAGGAAGTTTTCCCTGTTTTTTTCATTTGTTGTTTGCTTCTTTGATATTTTGTTGTCTTATCTCTCATGTTGTTGCTTTCACGCTGCCTTTTCATCTGATGATTGTATTTTATGCTGCTTTTCTTTAACTGTCTTCATCTTTAAACTTTGTCTTTGTTGTCATTGTGCATTCTTCTTTTACTTTACTGCATTATCTACCTGCTCTGTTTTCACCTTTAACCTTGTCTCTTTTACCTTTTTAACGTGACTGCTCTTTTACTTTTTACGGTAAATCACACCATTTTTCCCAGGCTTCTTCATCTGGAATTTTAATATTTACCATCCTCCTGTAAATCTCATTAGCCTCAGTATATTTTCAAATGTGGGTTTATTCAGAAACAAGTGATTTACCTCATGCTAAAGCAAGAAGAATTCTATAAAGTCTGAAGGAGTACTTTGCCTGTAGGAACTCCTTTCATTGATGAATTATTGGAAGTCTCTTTAGCCACTTCCCTGATATTTTTGTCATAGTATTCATGCCTCATTAGTTTATCATTAATCACTAAAGGATTAAGCAACCCTTTCTACCTCAAAACATCAAATTTGTTCATGAATCTATTTACTACAAGCTCCATTGTTTGGCATTTGTCTTCAAGCTGTATCATGAGATTTATCTTGGAAATTACCCTTTTCACCTCTAAGATGTCCTATGTTCTATATGTTATGCCAAGTTATTCTAATTCCTAATTTTTTTTAGAATTTAGGAACTGTATAATCCTAATGGCTTCCTCTGATTTCTTTCCTAGCTCTTCTTTGAATTTTTGAATAGCTTCACTAGCCTCCTTTATCAATTATTTATGCTCAAATATAACTTGGATAGAAGGCCAAATATCAACAACAGAGTTAATGATATTGGCCCACAATTGTTGCTTTTCTTGGGCTAGTGGCTCTTTCAGTGATAAATCCTTTTCTAACTTATGAATTATTTCATTCAACTTGTTGGTTTTCTGTGTTTCAGATTTAAACATGATTTGAGCCAGTTTATTTTCATCTTCTAAAATTTTCACTTGTTCCTTAAGCTTATTGATTTCAATAGTTTGTATTGACATGTCTTGCATTGCTTTAATCAATTTGCTTGCTTCATCGTTGGGATGAGATGATGGCACTGCTGATGTTGTTGATGGAACTTCTATTGTCACTGGAACTGCTGTAGTAGTTGGGACTGTTGTAGTAACTGATACTACTGTAGGTAATGGAGTTGATGATGTGGATGGAACTACTGTTGAAGCTATAAGAATAGCGGTGACATGGATTTCTTCCATTTTTGCCTTCTTTTCCTGCACTAATTTGTCCATTTCATTCTCCATCTCTTTCAGTTGAGCTATCAACTGAATGATGAGATTCATCATTTCATCCTTCTGACTTCCATTCTCCAAAACTTCTTTAGTCTGTGGATGCTCTGTTGTAGGTAATTTCAACTATTTCTTCAATGCAACAATGTTTGCATTCTTCTTCTTGATGAGTTCTTCTATTGATTTGATGTTATTTGGATCATATCCAACCTCCATGACCAATTCTTAAAGTGATTTGATTCTATTATCCTTAGCTTGTTAAGATTATTTTTCTATTTTTAACTATTTTCTGATATTTTCTAGAGATTTTTGTAGTGTTTGGACACTTAAATCCTTGTTTGTCATAGTGAAGTAGATCATTTCTCGTGCTTTCTTATGAAACTCAATATGATCTATAGGATGTACAACTTTAGTCATAACTTCAAAGGCTATTTTATTGTAGTTTGATGATGATTTTGGAGCCTGCACTGTTGGCTGCAAAAAGGTCATTTGCATCTTCACAGTTTTATAATCTGTTATAGGTCAATTTGGGCACCATTCCCAATGACCTGGTTAACTGGACATCATCTCCAGGACCAATGATCAAGGGTATATAATTACCTATCATTTCAGTTTCTACATTCCCTAAGACAAGAAACAAGACAAATCAAGCAAGACTTTCATCAAGCAAAGCTTTCCAAAGTTTGAAGCTTATTATATAGCATATGAGAGCTCACCAATGCAGGATCTAAGGGGCCTAAGTGCGTTGCATATACAGGTAGCCCCATGCAAGGCTACTCTGCAAAGCACTTCCCAACATTCACAGGTGTGTTGGCCACATTGGGAGCAAAATTATCATTGTTCCTGAATCTCCACTTGGCCAGTGCCTTCTAGAAGAGTTCACATGTGTCAAGCTTCGGATTGAAGTGTCCATTTGACATATACATGACTGGAAACATGTCTTGCCTATTAATGGATAGTCATTTATTGCAAAAAAACCTACGTTTCATCTATAAATTGAGCATAGATCTAAGTGCTTGAGGAGGAATAATTTTAGTAGAGAAATGCTAGAGAATTTTCAATTGAGAGCTAGATTTGTGTAGCTGCTGATGGAGAGATTTATACTATGATGAGGCTTGGGAACATTGCTGGAAGGTCACTTCAAATTAGTCAGTAGGTTGTAACCTCTCCTTCTATCATCAATAAAGAGTACTGCTTATTTTTCCCTATATTCATTTGTATTGGCTTTGATTTTCCATATTGTAAGATCTTAGTTGATGTGTATGGTTTATGCTTTACTGATTTAGCTAACTAGCTTGAATAGATATCTATATTATTGCATCTTCTGTTGTTTCAGTGTTCTTTCTTCTAGGAAGAATTCAGCTCAAAAATTCATTTGAATTTGAAGCTGCAACATAAGCGACAGAAGGAGCCATTTGGAAGCGACTGAAGAAGTAGGCCTCCAATCCTCTTTGTGTATCTGTTCTAAGTTAGGAGAAATATTCGTATAGTCTTTCACCTGTTGTCTAGACTAGCACTTGTCTAGGGAAGCATGATTTATCCATAATTCACAAATCTATCCCAACAAATTGGCGACTCAACTGGGGAGAATTTCTCTTAGTTCTAGGTGTTTAAGCCTCTAATTTTCTTTTTTTATCCACCGAGTAGTTGTTACTCATCAAAACTAAACTTTTTCAAAGCCAAATTAGCAAAGAAAGTGAGTTAAAAAGTAGTATTTTTCTTTGTATACTGCACCCAATGCACCCTTAGACTGGACACAGTGCTTTGCAGAGCACTATCTCCCTTCCTAGCCTGCGTTGCAGAGCACTGTCTCCCCTTGGAGACTGTGTTGACTCCTGAAAACACCCAAATTCCCTTGAATTTTCCTTTGCAATTTGCTTTAGTTTTGTTTGCTGCTATGTTTTGAAAATTTTGATGCTCAATTGACCAGTGACTCTATATACTTCTTCTCCTTTGACTGTAAATTTGTTCAATGTTGTTTTAAAAAAGTTTTTCTTTATCATTGACAAGTTTATTTCAAAGTACTTTTTATGGTCGCATTAAGAATCATTTGTTTTCGAAAAAGGAAATTGTCGTAAAATCTTCATTTCCTTGATAGAATAAATTGTTGTTGAAGTCCTTATTTTTCCTTCAAAACAGAAATTGTTGTTTGTATTCTTCGTTTCTCGAAAGTAAAAAGAATTTTAATTTTGGATTTAGTGCACCTAGTTTCTTTTTTGCAGTCATAACATTAAGGAAAATAAAAATAAAAACTTGCATTTGCATGTAGAATAATGTGTGTTTTGCAAAAGAAACATTAGGAAATATACATTTAGTTTGAGATCATTGATTTGTTTTGCTCATTGATTTGTTTGCTCACAAATTATTTGCTCTCTTCCCTTAGTAGCTAGGTTTTTCATTGAAAAAGCTGAAAGTGAAATATTGTTTATCATTCTTAGCTTGCATTTTAGGAATTTCATACACATCATCGTGGTGAACCTTTGAAAGGAAAAGTGTTAAGCAAGATCAACATAAAATTGATGTCAATTTACTTAACAACGCATTGGAACCATAACAATAGCATTTAGAAGGTCTAGGCTAGAGACGTGTTTCGACATCTTAAAACATAGCAGATGTTGTTAACTTGTCTGTGATACATTCCGAGTGTGATACCTCACTCCATGTACGTAAGTATATCGTAGCTCATCCACGTACTTTTGGGTACATCAGGCGGTGTTACAGTACGTTAAGTATAAAGGGGTGCTCTCACTGTGCGGTTTCGCATAAGACAACGCTAATATGGACTTGGGACTCCACGTACCTTCGGGTATATTTGGGAGGAAAAATTTTAGGTGTTATCCATCCATAGTGAAACGAGTTAGCCGCCTTGAAATTTTGATATGCTGAACACAAAATTCGGGGAGATTACCTACATGTACTTCTTAGTTCTCCAGGAGGTATTTTGCAGTTCACAGTTTCTTGGTAAACCCTTTTGCCTAGAATTACCCTCTTTTTGTTTTTTTTTTTTTTGGTTAAAATAAATCAGTAATCGTAGAAGAAAAAAATCCTATCCCCCATCATTCGCATAGATTAGCTTTAAACCACCTTTACCATTGGAAGTTACTTTTGGTAGGCGAAGGCGATCACGATCTGACGAATCAAGTACAATTCGTACCTCTGGCGAAACATTATATTTTAAACCAAAGTTAGCTCAATTTGTTTCCACACATCCCGGTTCATCTATTGTTGTTGAAACGGAGTCATCACAGCTACCCGTGGTCACGATCCATTCAATCGTTGAGACCATATCTCCTGGACTTGACGTTGTTCAATCACAAATTGATCTAGATCATGTCTCTTCTGTTCTAGAACATCTGAATCCTAAAGTTGAACAACCTAAATTTGTTCCTACCTTGGTCATCCCACAAAGTTCTGTAGCTATTGATACTCCTATATCACACAGTCAACTGTTTGAAATATATTTTGGTCTTGACGGTGAAGTTCTTCCTCCTGGTTGAATTGTGATTGAAGAAATCCCACAAGACGATACACCTTTAACTCCAACCCATTCTGGGAGGGACCTATACTTGTACGAGTATTTTTCTCAATCATTTCCATCTTCTTTTGTTGATCTTGTTCCCATTAAATCTCCCGTCAATTTTCGGGGTACACATTTGGTAAAACAACCATGTTTGAACCAACATCTTCAGTTGGGTCTGTTGTTCCAATTATGTTAGCTCCTACCCTCGCTAATCCATCAATGTTCACAAGCTCACCAGATTCATATTTTCATAGTGGCCATTCGGTCCCAACAAGTTCCATATCATTATCTGGCACTTTCTCATGTGAATCTTCACGATAATGGTCTTTTCCAATGTCATCATCCAGTGTTTTAACTGGTATTCCTATCGTTAGTACTGAACGACTTGATTCATTACATACATCATCAGGGCAATATCAAGTCGGTCCTTTTGGGTCAATTCCTTTAAGTACCATATCAACTGGACTCCCAACATTTGGAGAAAATTATTTTCCGTCTTATTATCCTCCTTATGCTAGGTTGCAACCTTTGGTCACCCAATATGATAGTACTCACTAAATTTTTGGTCAAAATAATGTTGACATGAATTTTTTTCAATGGCAGCCCACTCTGCCTATCCAACCTGCTAGCCACCTATAAAAATTTGTCATATCAAATGGTGGCTAAATATTTTTTAAGCCTTCAAGAAACAATTTCATGGCCAAATTGTTAGTTCTCAAAGTATTATGAATATAACTAACCCTTGAGTTAATCTTCATTGCTGTTTCCCTCATAATCCTAAAGAATCTACTATTTTCCAAAAGAAAACTGCTTGAGAAGCTCATTTTCCATCATTTTCACCCCTCCTTTCACCCACAAACAATTCATTTTTTCCCTTGTCCCCTTCATAAAAATCCTCAAAAATACCTTCATTGGTTTCCAAATCAACCAAAACCCATTGTAAAACCTTTTACTCTCCCTTATTTGGTTTTAAATCCCCTTGTTTCCCCTATCGGAACCCTCAATTTGCCTCAAAAACCCTGTTTTTAGGCCTAAAAACACCCTTTTTGCATATAAAGGTTTCCTAAGCCCCAGAGGGCTTAACTCCTATAACCGCTTTCTTCATATGACCTATAGCCCCGAAATTGGGCGCTAAAGGCCTAAAAATCTTTCCCAAACCCAAATTTCCTTTCTTTTTTTCCATTTTCCGACATTTCAATTTCAAATTAATATCGACTTTTGATATTTGTCGATCAACGACCCTCAGGCATTCCTTCTTCCACCCGTTTTATTTTTCCCATCGCTTTCCTTTGCTAAAATCCACTTCATATTTTGATCTAGACCATCCATTAGAAAAATCGGACAGTCGAGACTTAACCCGATATTCTCAAACCTTTGCATTTGGAAAATGACCCACCCCATTTGTTAATCTCGGGCGTCCATTCAAAAGATACTATAATCAATATTTAATCTGATAGGCCCAAATTGTTTGGGATGACCTCCCGCCTCATAAAACACCTATCCACTCACGTGATGCCACGTGTATTCCACTATCGCCCCAACCCCGCAACTTCTCCATCGCGTGCGATCCGTACCGTTGGATCTGCTGCCCCTCATCCGACGGCCAAAATTGTGTTTCGCATTTTTTTTGGGCATGTAGTTTAACATTGAAAAAAAATGTGAAATAGGTGGTATTGAAGGGACGCGTGTCAGCACGTTTGTGGTATCGCGTTTTTTGGAAAAAATTTGAAACTGCCCCAATGCTGCGCAAAAACAATTCTGGTTTTCTGCCTTACCACTGATCTCCGCAGCATTGAATTTTTGATTTTTAATCCGGGCCGTTGATTTTTAAGATCCGACAGCTCTGATTATGTCCTAGTCTCAAGTATTTCGCCCTCCGACTTGCTCCCAAACATTCCATCAAATGATCTCGGCCATCAATTATTTAAATCCAACGGCTCTCATTGTATTAGAACCCCAAGTCATTCGCCCTTCCCATTTTCTCCCAAATGCTCCATTAAAAAATATTGGCCGTTGATTAATCTAGATCGATGGCTCATGTTATATCCTGATCTCCATTAATTTTCCTTCCATTGTTCTCCAAATGATCTCGTCGGGTGATCTCCGCAGTTCATTGTCCTGATTAAACGACTCTCTTTTAATTTCGCCCCTATTCGTCCACCAGCCATTCTATTCTCCCAAATGACTTGATCGAGCAATCTCGATTGTTGATTAATCTAGATCAACGGCTCCGATTTAATCTCACTCCCAAACCACCCAAAGCAGTCTTAACCTATTTTTCGCAGGATTTTCTTAACTTTTGTGTGTTTTTTGCAGGTTATAAGGGTTTTTCCCATAGTTTTGAAAAGATATAAAAGGCCAGGGATGATGATCCATAGGAAATTATCCACGAAGAAAAGGGATCTACAAGGTTTAAAACTATGATTTTTCCCGTGCTTCATGAGCATTGGTGATGTCCTGAAACCTTCTGTGAGTCTGCAACACAGCAAAACACAGTAAAAATTAAACAAACAAAGAGTATCAATGTTAAAGATTTTAAAACAGAGTTTAAAGTGATTAAGGCAGAAAGCTTAGAAATCAAAGGCCTAATCCACAAATAAAGACAGTGTTAAAGAATGAAGACTAGAAGACAAAGATCAACGCCTAATTAGGCCTAAAACGCAGAGTAAAGTAGATTAAAGATGTTTTAAGGTAAAACAGAGGGATATATCAGTCTGAGAGGCCTTCACTGCCAAATCAGAGGCTAACTGAATCTTCTGCAGCTACCAAAGAGCCACCTGCAGATTTCGTAAATCAAAAGAAGGCATAGTTATTTCCTATTCAAAAGATATTTACCTGAAGACAACTGAACATTTATTTCAAACAAAGGAACTTATTTCAAAACTGTCAGCAAAGTTATTATAAAGATAAGAAAGAGCCTTGACGTCAATCTTCTCATCCACTAAGCCTTAAAAACTGAAAGCAGAGTTATGAGACAGAGTTTTAAATTGGATGCTTTCCTGCCTTATGCCTTGCATGGTTTTCAAGGCTAGGAATTGCATTAAGTATAGAATTAATGATACTCAACCCTAGAAACTCTTCCACCTCCTCATTTTCTTATAAAATCTCCTTGAGGAGCACATTGTAAAAGGTTGGTCTCTGGATATTTGTTGCATGTGAATATTTTTCTGAAGCCACTGTAGCCCTATTTGTAATTGAAGATACATAAGCTGAGATGAGAAGTTTGAAGCTGTAGAGACCCACTGGACTTGATCATTGTAACTGGTTTGAACATCAAATACAAGTTGATTTATGGGATCCTGGTCTATGTCAATGGTGATGTGTTTCTTATTGTAAATTGTTATTTTATTTTTGTTTCCATTATGTCCATTTTCTCTGATAAAAAACAACAAATATAGAGCTAGGATTTACTATTAAAAGTACCCTACTCTCACTGATAAGCTTTATCTTTATGTTTTCCTCCAATTGTGTATTTAGGAATGAATTAAGTTAAGTATAAAAATTATCAAGGAATGTTGGTTAGTCCATGTCTTGAGGTGAAAAACTTGAAAGGAAGTTCTTGAATGATATTTTCATTTCATTCTAAGTAGAGTTAAAACTAGGAAAGTTTATGGTTTGCCCTGTCTTCTAGTTCTTTCTCCAAAGGTTGTCTGAAAGTTTCCCTTAAGAGTATGTTGAAAGCAGGATAGTTTCAAAGTACTTACCTGATCTTAGACTACTTTTTTAGTTTATCATGAATGTTTTCCTTTTGAATAAGCTGAAAGTAGGCTAAGTTAAAAGTATTTACTTGATCTTAAGCTATTCTTTGTGTTTTAAATGTTTTCTATTGAAAGTACATCAAAAGCAGGCTAGTTTAAAATTACTTACCTGATCTTAGATTACTTTTATGTCTTTCCTTAAGTGCATGCCAAAAGCAGGATAGTTTCAAAGTACTTACTTGATCTTAGGCTGCCCTTTGTTCCTTCATCTATTTGATTTCCCTCACTCCATTTCTTATTTTTTCATTCCATAAAATCAAATTAAAGAGATACTTTGACATAGATGACTTGCCCCATGGACCACTCTTGAACCTTACTGTTTCAATTAAATCCTCTTATGACTCCATAGCCCAATGGATTGAAGCTGCTTCTTGCCTATATTATTAGATGAATCATTCCTTCACTTTCATACACCTTCACCCTTCATTTAGACTTCCTTCACCTTCATTATATCTTTGCCCAACCAAAACAAACAAAAACCTTGTTCTTCATAACTAGCCTAGTATCACATTTCAGACCTTTAAAGATAAATCAATCTTTGCACTTGTTAGAGAGATCCCTCTCTGGATTCAGGAGGGATAGATCCTAGAATCCCAAAGTGGTTCATATGTAGGCTTTGTAGCTTGTATTTTCCAATCTTGCAAACTACAGAGACCTAACACAACAACAAAAGGTTGTACACTCGTATCAACCGGTTCAACTTGTTACACCCACTTCATTGCCACTTGTTAATACATCTATACCCCTGTTACATAATCAAAATATTGTACATCAACCTTATCAGGTGGGTCCTTCAACTCAATATCATCAAATGTTGGGTCCACAGACTCAAAATCCTTTGGTTAATTGACAACAACCTGTATGAGGAATCATTTATTCACAAGTTGGTGTACCATTTTATGGGATGTCACAAACAAAACCTGGTTATAAATACCAACTGAATGCAAGTTATATGAATTTGGGTTATAGCATTGGTGGACAGATCCCTTGGCAGCTACAAGCGCAAATGCCTCAAAATTAATTTCAACAAGTATCATATCCAGATTTTGGTCAACCGAATCCCCAAGCATTTGTTATGAAAAACAACCCCTATCTAGGTTACTAGCAGCAGATTCTGTATGCTGGTGCTGAAAGGCCTATTTCCCAAGCAATTCCATCTTACCCTGGCTATTCTCAACCTGACCTTAATGAACAGTTTCATTTTGTTGCAACCTTGGAATTACTAGATTTAAATCGGTTAACCAATGATCTTATAAATTATGCTCCTTGGTGGTCGGTGATACCTCATAAATTACCCTCCTATATTCCTAAATTCAATGGAAACCATAGAGAATATCCGTCGACTCATGTCATGACTTATCATTTATGGTGTTCATTAAATTCCCTGAATGATGATTATGTTCGACTACGTCTTTTCTAGCGTATGCTTATAGGTCTGGCTGCTAAATGGTACATTGAGTTACCTAGAGCTTCTTTTGACAATTTCATTGCCTTAGCTACTGTCTTTTTGACCCATTTACAGTTACCAATCAGATACGAAATTGGAATGGAACTCTTGATCAACTTCAAACAGACTAATGGTACTCACATTTATGATCATATTCATGAGTGGCCTCACCGTCGACGAATGGTTAAGACATTTGTTCCGGATCAGCTCCTTGCTGAATGGTTCATTAATTCCCTGTTACCATATATAGCTGAGGATGTGGCTAAAGGTGGCGTTGTCACAGAAGAGAAATTTATTGCTCATGCCTAATATTTAGACTTCATTTATACTCTATCTGTCACGCTCCATGAAAAAATCTCTAATGCGCCACAATCTAATTTCAATGTTCATCCTCAAATAAAGGACTCTCATGCCAGAGGCAGCTTGATAGGAACTGCAAACACACACCACGCTACTGCATCTGATCCTGATCCTACTTCCAAATTTAACGCCATGTCATTTGAAAAAGGAAAAAGCGACAAGCGACTAGGAAGTAAGAAAAAGGGGAAATCAAAGAAAAAGAAAACTTTTAACCCACAAGAAATATCATCTGATCAATCGTTTAGACCACGGAAACATCGTTATCCATGCATAATCTGTAACGAGGAACATTTTTTTAGGGATTTTCCTTATCGTGCTAAAGTCTCAAAAATCATCAAGACTTCCCATGCATCATCTGTGTTGACGAACCCATTTCCAAATCCAGACACTAGTTTGGTTGCTATGGATCTAGCTCCTAGTTCCCAAGTGTTAATGTTATCCACCACAAAACCTTCACAAGATATTTTGGTGTCAATGCGTAATAAATACCATGGTAGTCCAACCACTGATCAACCTACTACCTCAACAACGAATCCATCTACTGAATCAGTACTAACTATTGTTACTCCTGAATTGAAAATTAATCCACCGAAGGGAGTAATTCATAAATCAACATATAATCCTCGAGCAAGAGTTGCAAAAAATTATAATATAGTTGAAGATTTGGCTCAATTCACTTCAGCTATGTCTACTCTTGTGGTATTACAAAATTTTCCCTACCAAAAACAGGCTTTATTGTCGGCCATTGGTGGAATTGATCCGACTAATTATAATCTTGTCATATTTAACCATACGGGCTATGTGCCGCAATTACTAGCAGAATTGACATTCTCCATACAAGCAAATGTTCTTAATCACCTTGTTCATCGCACTATGATTGATGAGGGAGCATCTACATGAATTATGTCTCTAAACTATTGGAAGTCACTTGGCTTGCTGCGATTATCACAATCATCAATGATGTTGAAGGCTTTTGATGGAAGAACATATAAACCTTGTGGTATTATCAATAACTTGCATGTTGAATTAGGGGGAAAAAAAATGAATATTGATGTCGAGGTTTTTGATGGATCCCTTGACTATAATATTTTACTTGTAAGACCATGGGTATATGCGATGAATGCCATTGTTTCTACATACTTTAGAATGATTTCCTTTCCACATAAAGGTACAATTACAGTCATTAATCAATTATCCTTTTTTGCCTCCACTTCGCAGGTAACTGGAAGTGTTTCATTTGTTCACTTACCCCAAATAGAAATTCAGAACATTGGTTTAGGGCTCTTAAAGGATTACACTCTTATGGGAACCTTTGCATTACCACCGCCCATGACGTCGGTAGAAATTGAAAGGATAGAGACCTGCTACATGATCTCTTCCACTCTATCTGGCTTAAGGGAGAGTATGGGTGATTCTTATTTTTCTACGTTGGATGATATTTACCGCCCAGCCCTATTGAGCTAGCATAGAAATAAATCTATTTGGCTTGGGTGAAAAATCCAAAATCAGCATCGTCGAGTGTTTGGGTTGATCATTCCTTAGATTTTGGTACTCCATCTGATCCATTTTCCTCAAAGTTTTGGACAGATGAAAATATTTTGGAAGCTATGATGTTAGAAGGAGAACCATGAGAAGATTATCATCATCGTTCCCATCTTCCTAATTATGAAGAAAACAATCTTAGTGAACTATATCACCCATCCACCAAAACTTTCTTTTCGAATTCTTTACCGATTAATGCAATTGACTCTGAGAAAAATTTATCAAATATTGCAGAGACCATTTCTATTGATATTTCGACCAAAACTGGCATTGTAGAAAATATTCATGTTAGTGTATCTTGTTCTCCATTAGAACTTGAATCATATCGCTCTCTATTTTGTGAATTTCGTGACGTATTCGCTTGGTCTTACGAGGAAATGCTAGGCATAGATACTAGTATAGTTGAGCACACTATTAATATGTATCCTGATGTCAAAGCGGTGTGCCAATGGCTTCATCCTATTCATCTGAAGAAAGCCACTTCCATCAAAGAAAAATTTGAAAAACTTTTGCATGTTGGTTTCATTTACCCTGTTCCGCTAACTGAGTGGGTTTCCAATATCGTTCTTGCTATGAAAAAACAAGGAATCATTAGAGTGTGTGTCGATTATCAGGATGTTAATCATGCTTATCCAAAAGACAACTATCCTACTCCCTTTATCGACTAGATTATTGATGATTGTGCTGGATGCAAAATATTCTCGTTCATGGATGGATTTTCTGGCTACAATAAAATCAATATTCGCCCAGATGACCAACGTAAGACAACATTCATCTATCCCTGGGGCACATTCACATATACAAAACTTCTGTTTGGTTTAAAGAACGTTGGGGAAACTCTTCAGAGAGAAATGTATTATGATTTCAACAACATCAAGCACAATGTTCAACCATATCTAGATGATTTACCAGTGAATTCACGAAATCTGACTGATCACTCGATGCATTTGAGAGCCATTTTCTTACAAGGTCGACACTACAAGATACACCTCAATCCACATACATGTGTGTTTTGTGTTGGTTCTGGTGGATTTCTTAGGTTCGTAGTCTCAAAAGAATGAATTCGAATAGACCGACTGAAGGTTCAGGTCATTCTTGATTTTCCTGCACCATCAAAATTACTTTAGATACAGAAACTTCAAGGAAAGGCTAACTTCCTGAGAAGTTTCATTCCAAACTATGCCAAAATGGCTAAAGGATTTACTTGGCTTTTGAAAAAGGGGGTTCTGTTCCATTGGGATCAATTTGCACAAGCTTCTTTTGATGTTGTCAAGGGCACTCTTGTCCGAGCATCATTAATGTATCCTCCTAATTATCAAAATTATTATTTCCTATATATCGCCACGACTGAAATGACCATCGCTATGGTTTTGTTCCAAGTAGAAGATGGAATTGAAAATCCAATCTATTATTTGAGTCGTAATCTCAATGATACGGAAGTTAAGTACTTGTACATGGAAAATATAGCCCTGGGAGCTGTTCAAGCTATCCAAATATTTCGCCATTATATCCTACTCCAAAAACAACAATAGTTTCGAATTGCAATCCCATGACTTATATCTTATCACGTCAATTTCTGGGGGGAAAATATTCAAAATGGATTGTCATTTTTTAGGAATTTGATTTGGAATTCATCAAATCCAAGTCAAAGAAGTATTTAGTTTTGGCTGAGCTTCTCTGTGACCTTCCCTCTGATCGTACTGTTACTACGTCGGAACCATCTATTCCAGACGAGTCTCTGTTTCTGATTGGATCATCTGATCCTTGGTATGGGGATTTTATCATTTATCCCCAAACCCAAAATTTTTGACCTAATACCTCTCGCTCTGAACAACGACGTATTCGATACCAAGCCAAATATTATCTGATCGTCGGTGATACACTTTATCGTCGTGGTGTCGATACCATTTTAAGGAGGTGCCTCACTCATGAGGAGGCCGAAAAAGTGTTAAATTATTGTCATGCTGGGGCTTGTGGTGGACACTTATCTGGATATGCTACCGTGTAGAAGATACTCCACGTTGGTTACTTTTGGCCTACTATTTTTCGAGATTGCATCCTCGCAGTCAGAAGTTGTCATGCATGCCAGATTTTTTATCGTAAAATCCACAAACCACTAGTGCCAATGCATCTTGTTGTCTCTACTAGACCATTTATGAAATGGGGTATTGAATTCATGACCTATAACCCTCCTTCGTCTGAGGGGCATGGTTATATTATTGTCGCAGTCGACTATTTTACCAAATCGGCCGAAGTGATGCCTACATTCAATAACAGAGGACAAACAACTACATTGTTTTTCTTCAACCACGTTATTGCATGGTTTGGGGTCCCACGGGCTATAGTTACGGATCATGGGAAGCATTTTAACAACCATATGATGTCTGAATTGACTACCAAGTTAGGATTGTCACATGATAATTCTACTCCTTATTATCCACAATCAAATGGACAACTTGAGGCTATTAACAAAATTCTTAAATGAATGCTTCAACGAATGATAGGAGTCTGTAAAAGACCTGGAATTTGATCATGTACTCTGCTTTGTGGGCTTATAGAACCTCGGTGAGAAACACAACCGGATTCACTCCTTTTCAATTGGTGTATGGTCTGGAAGCTATCTTACCAATCCAATACGAAATATAATCGTTAAAACTCGCGATAGACTTGTTACCTGAAACCTCAGAAGAAGAAGCACGTCTCCTTAACCTCATCCATCTAGATGAAACACGTGGTGAAGCCCAATTGGCCAATGAAGCACATAAGAGACGTATAAAGGTGCAATACGACAAAAATATCTAGCCTCGCATCTACTCAGAGGGAAACTTGGTCCTTCTTTACGATCAAGAAGCTGATGTAGTAGGTTCAAGGAAATTCGAGCCATTGTGGCATGACCCCTATATTTTAAAAGTAGTTCTTGCTAAGGGTGCCTACGAGTTAGTTTATTATGATGGAATTCCATTGGCACAGCCTAGAAATGGGTAGTATTTGAAACGTTACTATGCTTAATCATGAGTGTATTAATTTTTTGTATTATATTGTATATATGCTGCTGATTTTCATTCACTATATTAATTTGTTCTTAGAGTTTTCTTGACATTAGTAATCCGCTTTACATTTCATTGCAGATGACTAAATATTCGGAACCATTTGTTGGATATGTTGATGGTGCTAGTCATAGTATGTAGAATCTATCCTCTGCAACATGGGCCATTTTTGCTCCAAACGGCGAGTTAGTGAGTTTTCAAGGGATTTGTATTGGTAGGTAGATGAACAATATCGCTAAGTATAGCGCGTTGATAAAACTTCTCTTTGATGCCATTTCATTTGGTATTAACTGCATAATCATAAGGTTAGACTCACAACTTGTGGTATTACAACTTACTAGTGTTTATACTGTTAGAAATCCAACACTTCTTAGATTGTTCCTAAGAGTTCGACTTTTGGAAAGACATGTTGATTTTGTTCAATATCAACACATTTCAAGAAATTTGAACACTTTGACTGATTCATTAGCTAATAAAATTTTAGACATACATTTGCGACATAGGTAAAGAAAACATTCACATCATTGAATAGGATTGCGCATTAAACATAGGAAACACTTTGAAATCATATAGATAGATAATTATAGGTTTTTACAAAATTTGTGCCCAAGACACATTGGTCATCACACCTCAAAATGTATGCAAAATGTCACAATTAAACTAGTGGTGCTCATGGTAACATGCTATAGATCTAGCAATCCTACGAAGCAACCACATCCAACGGTTAGGAACAAAAATAGTGTGTCGCTGCATTTGCATGGGAAGCTCTTCGATCCGGCAATCTGGAATCCTGAAGGTTAACCCCTCTATGTGCTGTTGAAGCTCAAATAGAGTCTCAGCCATATCAAGGTCCTAGAGCACTGCTCTCCCGACAGCCCTCTCTGCTAGAGCATCTGCTTCGAGCTCTGGTTCCTCTACTGGTTGAACATGACCGATATCTGCATTACATCAAACATTTAGCTTATTTTTGGAAAGAAATCAAAACAAAAAAACATTGTATAAACCTTAGAAAAATTAAAAAACATGGTCAAATCATTCTTTCCTATTACTCCCCACTAAGTGCCTTCAAGTAATACTAAATCTGGATCTCCTCGGAAGTCGACTCCTATGTATGCGTACTCATCAATGGCGATGATCTGTCACTGGAACCAGGCGAATAATGCAGTAGAGAACACAATGGTCGATTGACCTACATGCCAATCCATAATTTCTACCCATCTCTGCATTTGAGGATCTTTAGGACTAGATATATCCAATTTTACATGTTGTGGCTACATTAGTGGAATCCATTCCAAAGCGAAGGAGATAAGGATTGAACAATAACTGAAATTTTTCTTCCTTCCTCCCTTTGCTTTATTCAGTTGTTCCTTTATTTGAGATATAACAACTTCAGACCAGTTGAAGACTATTGGCTCTAAGCACTCTAGCGCATACTGCATATACGATCTGTTCGCTACATGTAGTGTAACTGTGCCAGCAAGTTTAGCGATCGTAAAAAGGCTAGTTCTCAAAGGTAAATCCTTGACATCCTGGATGTATATTTTTCCATATTTGCTAGGTTCTGCCCCTGGGTAGCAATACTGCATAACATAATCCCTCACTGTATCTCCTCCAATGGTAGACCCTGTGAGAGAAATAAGCAAACCTCTCCTCGACAAACCTGTGAGAAAATAGACGTCCTCAACAGTTATGGGAACCACTTTATTTTTAATGTGAAATACCTCTATCGCTAGATACCATGCTCGAACTAAGAACTCCAAGAGTTCTATTTTTTGCCTCATTCTCAAAAATTTGAAGTACTTAAGTAGTCCACAATCTCTTAGGGCTCTTACAGTACCCAGATCATTCAAGGAAATCATATCTTGTTCTTCATGTTCTCTTTCCCTCCATGTAATCGTCATTATAATTTGATGGAAAACTGAAATACAACCATGAGATCCATTAGGTTGCATTCATTGGAAAAAACTAGGCAAATTTTGGGCACAACATGAAAACCAAAAACTTGAACTGCGCCCAATGCACTCCCTGGGTTGAGACTGTGCATTGCGTATTCAGGTACCCTTCACTGTACCTGCTATGCAACGTAGGTTTTGACATTCAGGGGTGCGTTGCCCTCATTTTGGGTAGAATTTACCCTAGGGGCCCTAAAACCCTAAAAATCTACAGAGAATGGAAATGAAATGAATACTAAAGGGAAGAGGAGGTTCATGGTTCTAACCTGGATCAAACGGTGATGAAATTTGTCCACAGAAATGATCGCAATCAACGATTAAAGTTCGGGGGGGAAATCAGGTTCAGAGCTCCAAAATACAAATGGTAACTATGGAATGGTAAAAATGAATAGTGAAACTACTTTTTATAGTCATTTAATTGTTTACAAGTTAAATTTATTGCTATGACTATAGTTTTATTATGTTTTTATCATGAAACAAATATTTTTAATCCATTTGATGTTGCTTTGAATAGGAAATACAACTGATGAATAGATTAGTCGTGCAGATTTATTCAAAGAATGACTTGACCACAAAGCATACTTTTTCTCCTTATTTTTCCAGCCTTGTTAAAAATGAAAAAGGATTTGAAGCACACTTTTATCTCTTTTTCGAGCTTCTATAACAACGAAAAAGGAACTCCTAGAGTCTTCTTTTAGCTGTTTTCAGACTCTGATAATGTGAAAAGATAGCTGAGCACTTGTGTTTTCGAACTTGTTAAAGTAAATGAATTGATATCTACTCAGTATAAGTTTAACCCTTTTCCAGACTGAGATAGATTATTTACAAAAATGAATACCTTGATTAAACATGACCAAAGAGGTTCTCTCAGATATTATTTTACACTTTTTCGGGTTTGAGTGATAAATTTATGAAAAAGTACTTTTCGAGTTCTCTTTTGACCTCTTTTTCAGACTCTCTAAATATGAAAAAGGACTAGGCCATCACTGTCGTTAAGCTTGGTAAAAAATAAAATAAAGACGGGCTTATCGATCATGGTAAGGATCGAGTTTCATTCATCGCTAGACTCGTTAAATTATTAAATAGTGATACTTTATTCGCCCGAAGGGTTGAATTATAAATCAAGCGAATGTTATCCTCCTTAAGCTTGTTAAAAAATAAAGAGGTACTAGTCGAAAAATGACAAGGGAAAATTTGGGAAAAGTAAGTAAAGTTTCTTTTTGGTTGCAAGTCACTCTTGAACATGACACTTCTTTCATTCCATGTTCATGACTATTTGGGTTGGGTAATCATCTTGACGGTTCATTCACACCTATGGTTCATCATACCTTCACTTCGGTTTTGGGTCAATGTTTCCAACTCATCATAGTGTCGCCGATACGTTCAAGAGAAGTCATCCAGTGATTAAAAAAACTCATCCTTCTGCAATACTCATAAACCTTCATTTTCATGACCGTCATCCCTGAAAATTGCTATATCAAGTCATACCCTTGCCTCCGAAATCAGTAACTCCAGTTTTGCAATAAGGTGACTTCCTATCGATGACGAATAAATATCCAGGAAGTTCACTTAGAAACATCAGATTCCAGTACCATGAGGTTTGTTACAACATCGACAAGATCCTTGCTTCTAGGCCTTTGATTGAAAGATTTTGTTTGGCGTTCAACATCACATCATCTATTCACGCCTTACAAAATGTATTGCAGTACCTTGAGGGCCATTGAAATTAATGGTGATTCTCTCATGTATGTTAACAACTCACATCATTAGCTAGTAATCAAACAAAGTCTTTCCATGTTCGACTACAAATCATATATTCGCATGGCTAGAATTGTACCCGAATGGCCGAGTGAATGAGATAAGAAGACCCTGGATCTAGTTTCATCCATATGGGATGTGATTTTAGGATTGTTGTACACATCATCTATATGGTGACCTTAAATATATATTGTCATCCAAACATGGGCCTATATCTGTAGGCATGTCTGCATCTGGGCAACATTCCAATGAAGACGACTTTCTGAATTATGTACATGTTATTAGATTGTTTTATGTGCTGAACATGGGAATGCCTACCCTCAACAATTGTGATCAAAGAGGATATATCATGATGTAATGTATTGTAAGATTGATGCAGGTGACCACTCTGCTTCATTTCCAGGTTCATCACAGTGTAAAGCATCTCAAACAAATGTTTTTATTATTTGGATCTCATGCTTTAGGGGGCAATTGTTATAGGTCAATTTGGGCACCATTCCCAATGACCTGGTTAACTAGACATCATCTCCAGGACCAATGATCAAGGGTCTATAATTCCCTATATTTTTAGTTGCTACATGCCCTAAGACAAGAAACAAGACAAATCAAGCAAGACTTTCATCAAGCAAAGGTTTCCAAGGTTTGAAGCTTATTATATAGCATATGAGAGCTCACCAACACAGGCTCTAAGGGGCCTAAGTGCATTGCATATGAAGGTAGCCCCATGTAAGGTTTCTCTATAAAGCACTTCCCGAAATTCACAGGTGCGTTGGTCACATTGGGAGTGAAATTATCATTGTTCCAGAATCTCCACTTGGCGAGTGCCTTCTAGAAGAGTTCACATGTGTCAAGCTTCGGGTCCAAGTGTCCATTTGACATCTACATGACTGGAAAAATGTCTTGCCTATTATTGGAAATTCATTGATTGAAAAACAACCTACAGTTCATCTATAAATTGAGCACATATCTAAGTGCTTGAGGAGGAAGACTTTTAGTAGAGAAATGCTGGAGAATTTTCAATTGAGAGCTATATTTGTGTAGCTGTTGCTGGAGAGATTTATACTAAGATGAAGCTTGGGAACATTGTTGGAAGGTCACTTAAAATTAGTCACTAGGTTGTAACCTCTCCTTCTATCATCAATAAAGAGTATTTCTTATTTTTCCCTATATGCATCTGTATTGGCTTTGATTTTCCATATTGTAAGATCCTAGTTGATGTGTATGGTTTATGCTTTACTGATTTATCTAACTAGCTTGAATAGATATCTATTTTATTGCATTTTCTGTTGTTTCAGTGTTCTTTCTTGTAGGAAGCATTCAGCCCAAAAAACCACGTGAATTTGAAGCTGCAACAGAAGCGACAAAACGAGCCATTTGGAAGTGACTGAACAAGTAAGCCTCCAATCCTCTTTGTGTATCTGTTTCGAGTTAGGAGAAATAGTCTTATAGTCTTTCACGTATTCTTCTAGACTAGCACCTACCTAGGGAAGTGTGATTTATCCGTAATTAACAATTCTGGCCCAACATAATCAAAGGCTGAAAGTAACATGTTCTGGTCACTAGGAGTTTGTTTCCAATACTGGGCATAAGTCACAGCTTTTAATGCCTCATTCTTCAATTTAATTTCTTTGTACTTCTCGATTATGTATTTTTCTTTATCCATTGGTTTGCTTGATAAAGAAACCTCTACACTATGTTTCTTCGAATGATTTGAGCACTAGAGGTTGATGGTGTATGTGTTTCCTCTGAAGCTGTAGGAGGTACATTATCTCTAACCACAATATCTGTATCAATGATTTCAACTTTGTCAACTATTTATTCTTGTTCAATCACTGGATTCAATTTTTCCTTTTTCCTGTACATTAGGTTGAATTTGGTGTCAATAGTAGTCTCTGCAGAATAAGAGCCTTCCTCTCTTGCTCTGTTTGAGTTCCCGTCTTGTGGGGCTGGAGTATCTAGGATGGAACTAGTATCAACCTATTTCTCGACCTCTTCTAAAGTATTTTCCAACCACTCTGACTGGTTGGAATACTTTTTAATCTGTGGTTTTGACTCATGGAAAAAAGGATTCAATTTGAATTTTACTTTTAACTTACTTATGACTCCCAAAGGATCATACTGCAATTTGAAACTATCACTGAACTTGAAATATTGTAAACACTTATCTTCTTGCTGACCAACATTTCTATTATTGCAAATTAAAGGATCAAGCTGGTTCTTAATATTAAACTAAGTTTTCTTCTTTGCTGATAGGAAATTAACTTCATTTGAGTTTAGGATATTTCTGATGTATTCTTATGCAAATAATCTCATTGGGAGGTATTTGGGGAGCTTGTATGGAATAAGTTGGCATCTATACACCCTAATTTTAGTATGATTCTGATATAAATACGAGTCTCCTGTCCTACTTTTTTTTGACAATTGCAAAACTTTCTTTATCTCTTCATTGACCCTAGGTTGAATGCTACTGCTTAGCCCGTTGACAACTAGATAAACAAATGAATCAATGAAGTCTTCGTAGCTGAATTCCATGGAATAATTTTTGATCAAGGATGTCCAGAAGACTATAGATTGTGTGTTACCCTTTGTGTCCAGTTTTTGGAGGCTAACTACAAACCTTTTTGATTGGAAATATAATAACAAATGAAACAAAACAGAGGAGCATTTATACTCCTTCCTCTAGTAATTTTGACTAGTTTCTCATGGAGGACATTTGATAGATATTGTGCAAAGTTAAATGTTGAAGGTGGAGGCTGTCCTGGGCAGAATATGGACAAAAAACCTAGGATAGAAGCATCTACATATTCATCAATAAAGTACCCTAAAATGCATGACAACATTGTGACAATATGTCTGGTTCTCTCTAAAAAAATGGAAGATGAGTATGGAGGGTTAATTTTTAGGGTTTGAATTGATGGAGGAAGAAAGGTTTGGAATATTTGGAACCTCTTGGGAAAGTCCAGGTTCAGATATAATTCAGTGAAGATTTCAATAGATAATGGGGCTTCATCAGGCTTGAGTTGGATCTATAACATTTGATTTATGGATTTTGCAATGATTTTGAATAGAATCTCTTGGCTAGGGGTTACTAGAGCTCTTTCATTGGGTAAATAATTGATTTGGTAGAGTCTAATAATTTCTGAGAATTGAAAGGTCTGTGGGAAGATGCACTTGGGTAGGCTTAAGTTCCAGAGGTGGATATCATCAACTTGGTCTATAAATTTATCATGGCTCCAGCAGTGGAGCTCAAGAAGGTTGAAATCAGTGACTGTATAGCTGATTTTGAAGTCTTTCTCTGCTAGAGGGGTGTGGTCAACATCCATTACAGGTGGTTGCAGAGGGTTAACAGAGATTATGCTTTGGGAGGCCATTTAACTTGTTCAATTATCAATTATTACTTTATGAGTTTAAGTAATGGCTTCGGGAGGCTTAGGATTACCTGGGAAAGGTTGAATTCGGTCTTTGGTAGGGGTTATGGCTGCAACAGGCTTTAATTCTAGTCTGTAAAGCATTAAACTGGGTTGGAAAATCTTCTGGTAGAAATAAGATTTAACTCGAGTCTGGACAAGCTTCAAAATATGTCAGCGAAGGCTTCTTTTTCACAATTTTCAATAGAAATGGTGAAAAAATGTGTTAGGGAAAGCTTTATTTCTTTTAACCAAAGGTAGTTAAACATATGGCGTAGAGGTTTAACTTTAAAATGATAACTGGTTTCATCATAAGGCACGGGGAAGTGTTGGTGGTTTATCACACGATGAAAATTGGTTAAGTGGTTTTCGGCTGGGAGATGCGATAAAATGTGAGAGCACCATGTGTTACACTAAAAATTGTCACCTTGACATTTTTATAACTGTATGAGCTCATTAACACTCATACATACCTCCTCTGCAAGTATTACAACCTTTACTCCTCATATCAAGCCCTAAAACAAGAAGAAAAACCCTAAAAACCTCTGAAAGAATGGGTACGCATGTAACATGAAGCCTGCCTGCGTTCCTGGCTTGGATACGCAGGTAATGCATGGCTTACCTGCATTATAGAATGCAGTTTTCCTTTGGAATGCCTGCATACCCCCTCCAAACTCAAAAGAGCGAGAAAGTAAAGTTAAAAAGCTGGTTTGAGGTCAATTCTAGAAGGTTCTAGATGAGATTTTTTGGGTATGAGTACGCTTTGATAAGGTGCATGTATCCCTCACCTTAAGGAACTAATCCCTTGATGTGAAGAGTCTATCCCTTTGAAGGAGGATTCTATCCCTTCAAAGGTGGAATCCTAACCTCCTCATCTGCTCTATAAAAGGAGGCATTGGGTAGCCTCAAATGGTTAGATTTTGGAGATTGAGATTTTGGAGGTTAGATTTTGGAGATTGAGATTTTGGAGATTGAGAATTGGAGTTCAAGCTTTATGTGTGATTGATTTGAAGTGCTGTTGAGATTTAGACTTCTTTCTGCTAAGCTTTTGAGAGGAAATATCACATACCTCTTTATGGTCCTGGAGGAAGAGTGCAAGACTTATCAAAGTAGAGGAGACTCCTGCTTCGGACCCCGGGAAGGCCTTTCGAACATCAAGGATAAGGTTGTAAGGTTCTTTTGTTATTTTAAGATTAATACAATCAAGTTTTTTTTTTCTCAATAAATTGTTGTTTGATTGTTTATTTCAATAAATTGTCGTTTGATCGTTTATTTCATAGATTCCTTGATCACTATGATAGGTATGTTTTACGATTATTTGTTATACAGGTGCTATTTAATATTTGCTTGTTTGTGATTGCAGGTCGACAAAAGACGACACTTTGTTGTGATGAAAGATGACACTTTGTTGCAATGAAAGACGACACTTTCTTGCGACGAAAGGACTCTTGATGCGACGGAAGCACTACGACCGCAAATAAGCATTTGGATCTAAGGTAGGATCGACACCTTTATAACATTTATTTGTAAAACGAATATATTTAGAGAAAGACAAACTTAGTTTTTCATTTGTTGCTAGATTGTCTTCTGACACTAGGGAGATCGATCTTGTCTGCATGAGCGATTTATTCGGCCAACAAATTGGCGACTCCATTGGGGAAAGAACTTGTTGTTTTTGGTTCTCTTTTATTTTGATTTGAGGAAAAGTTTTTCTTGGTTTTTTATTGATGGATATCTGCCTAGGTAGCTTAGGTTTTCTCTGTTTTTCAAAATTTTGAAATCTTTTATGTTTTTCTTGAACTTTTCTGGGGACCGCACTTTGTTCTTTTGCACAGTGCGGGCAGTTTTGCACTTTCCTTAAGTAAACAGTGCGAGACCGCACCTGTTACTTCTGGAAGCCTGCAGACCTTGTTAAATTTTTTGAAAATCTCTAGATTTCTTTTTTCCAGTTTAGTTTAGATTTAATTTATTATTTTTAGCATCTACCTAGATCTGTTATTTTCTGTCAAAAATCTCTTGTTTATGAGTTTCTTTCAGCAAATCTTTCATCTCATCAATCTCCATTAAGTTAATTAGGTGTTTTGAGTCTCTTTTTTGAGAAATTCTTAATTTGATTTCCTTTGGTCATTACTTGGAGGTTTGTCTCAGTATTTTCACAATTTTGCATCTTTTTGCTTATGTTTTTGCAAAAAAAATTGCCCCTTATTCGCCCGGGGGGGGGGGCCTAAATTGTGTATGAGTGTTAATCGCCTTTGAGTGTTTTTTTATCTTTGGAACTCTCACCCGATTTTCTTGACTTGCACTTGATTGGTTCTTAGATTACATTAGAATCATCTTGTGTTTGAGAATTCTCTTGCATAGATCACATTTGCATAATTAGAATTCTCATTTTCAGAATATGAATGAAAAGTGTGCATAGATTACATTTGCATACTTTTCATGTGAATTGTGCATAGATTACAACTGCATAGTTTACATTCTGAAAAATCAATCGTAGATTTAGATCAGTTTTGATTTGAATTTAGATGTTTTTATCCTTGTTTTAAAAACACAAAAATGAAAAACTGTTTTGGAATTGATTTGCATCAGCTTTTCTTGATGAAATTAGTGCATTAGAGAATTTGCTATATTTTCTCTTAGTGATCAATTTTTTGCATTGTTGGAAGTGAATGGAAACTCTCTCCTTACTTTAGTTATGATTCATCGAATTTAAAAGATTACATTATCATATTTGATTGCATTCAGTTTTGGGTCGGGTCATAACACCATTGGTTTCATATCCATTTACCCTTTGAGTAATAATAGCCTAAATAACACAACGCTTAATTAAAATTCATCTAGTAATTTTTACATTTTTAGGGCTCTTTCCACCAATCTAGCTCAGGATTAGTGCTTTGGAATAGGTTGTAATTAACTTTCCAAAGAAACAAAAACAAACAAGTAGATAAATCTTGCGGTAGGAAATAAATCCAATTGTAATTGGTACAATCTGGGAAGCTTCTCTTAAAGGAGTTAATCATGAGATCATTTCTGAACCTTTGAGACAATCAATTCAGTTTCATTGGGAAAGATAGAAGATCTGCGCGCATTACAAATGGTAAAACTCAGATTAACCATTGTCGAGGAGCCTGGGGTCACTTTTCGGTAAACCTCAGATTGACCATGTCGAGGAGCCTTCAAGGGGATTGAGCTTTGTTACTTTGCCCTTGCGCATGGAATCGTATCGTAGACTGTTCCCCCAGTTGCATTTGTTACTGTTGGTAACCTTAGTGTCCATAAGGTTAAGATTATTTCCTAAGGTGACAGTGAAGGAAAGATCTCACTGTACCTGGAGCAGACGTCGACTAGACTCACTTGGACTCTCTGGGGGGTTCTCTTCACTCGAGATGGTTTTGTGAAGAAACTTGTGCCATTCTGTTTCATTAAGCAGGTTGTCGGGGTAACTGTTCCAACCACCCTTTCTGTATTAAATTCTATGATGTTGGATTTCATCACCAACTAGTGTTTTTAGTACGGGAAGTTACTGTTTGTGTGTGGTTTGACTCCTAGATTTGATAGCGCGTGTTAATTTTTTTGTTTTTACTTTTAGAGACCATAGGTGTGAATTGTGAATTTTAATTGTTAGGTGTGAATTGTGAATTGTTAATTTTAGTTTTAAATTGTTAATAAAATTCACCGAAGTTGAATATAATGGCAACTGTTCCGGAATTTACCAACCAAGGAACCCCTCTTAACGAGATTCCTAGTACTTTTCCTTGCTTTGGAAATGTTGGTCCTCCTTATATGGCTACTTTTTCATTACCTGGATTTACAATAGGTTTACCGATATGGTTATTTTAAACTTCGTTGGCCCCGAATACTCCAATTGTTCCACCTCAACCGGATGCTTCACCTCAATAGAGTTCACCATCTCAACATCACCAACCTTTTGTTGAACCTTTACCTTCTTCGCCTAATATTTCTTCCTCCATTTATTCCTCTTCACTTGGTAAAAGCCTTGACACTAGTAACCAGGTGGCTAAGAAGCAGAAGAAAAGGAAGAAGAAGAAGAAGAAGAAGAAGAAGCAAGATAAGAAAGAAGTCAACCAACCAACCATGGCTATAAGTGTTGGTTGTGTTGAGGAAACCTCCAACATGTTTTGTAAACCCAAATACCCTTGCAGGCTTTGTAAGGGTGACCACTTCCTTATCAATTTTCCTGGTATTCCTAAGGTATTGGAAGTATGGTTAGAAAAATCTCATCAAATTTCCGTTGATCCATCAACCAGTGATAATCAGGTTCCTGGGAAAAAGGGTAAAGTTAGGTTTCCTTGTAAGCTATGCAAAGGGAGTCATCAAACTCACATTTGCCCTCACATGGATGAATCCTCAAAATTGTTGGAAAACCTTACTATTCCACAACAAGAATTTCCAACTGGTTACGGTAAAATTTCTCCCAACCTATTGTCAACTGACAGAGTGATTGATCTTATTTCAAGTACAGTCGATCTTCCATTGGAGAGTGAAACTCATATCACTTAGGTTGATGATCCATTAGTTGATCAAGTGGTTGATTCGATTTCACATTCGGTCGATCCCATTCTCCCTATAGAGAGTGAACTTCATACCGCTCAGGTTCTTCTTGTTACATCATATTCTTCTACAATGGGGGGCATTTCACCTGTTTCTACAAAACCCCCTCCAAGTACTAAGGTATTTTCCTTTGATTGGAATAGACTGACAGAACCTCATCTTCCTTCCTCCATCCCTTTCCAAATCATTGTGAAGTTTGGTGGTAGGGACATACACCGTACACATGTAGATGAAGGTGCTTCTGTTAGTATTTTATCCTCAACTGTTTGGAAAGCTTTGGGTTCCCCTGAGCTTGTGCCTATTACGCAGAATTTGAAAGATTTTAAAAAAACCATTAGTGAACCTTTAGGTATCCTTCCTAAGTTTTCTATTACTTTGGAAGGTAAAATTATATGTATTGATCTTATGGTAGTTCGAGGCCCCTTGGATTTTAATTTACTCCTTGGGCAAGACTATGTCTATGCAAAGAAAGCTTTAGTGTCGACACTCTTTCGTGTGATGTCTTTCCCTCACAATGGAAATATTGTGACTGTAGATCAACTTTCATTCCCTAGTATTGATTCAACTACCAATAATCCAACATCCCTGAATGTTCCTCATACGCAAGTGGTGTCTACCCTACCACGGGTTAATTATGTGGCAAATAGTCCCATGTTTTCAGTTACCGATGTAAGCGAGCCTCTCACTGTTTGCTCATCTTCCTTTGAATTAGATCTAGTAATTAACATGGAAAACTCTATGGGATAACTTCAACACGATGTTATTATCCCTTTTGAGTCCCTTGACATTCGTTCCTTCCAAGGAATTTTTCTTCCATCTGATGAAGACCTCTTGGAAGCCATGATCAAGGTGTGTCCATTGACATGTGTTTCTTCTAGTTGGAAGCCATGATCAAGTTTATGAGGAAAGTTCCTTTTACTGTGTCAACCTCATTAAAAAATGAATCAATTAGTCAAGAGCATAGTTCCTTTTCTTGTGTCAAGCTCGTTTAAAAAATGAAACAAGCGTCCGAGGATAGTTCCTTTTACTGTATCAACCTCGTTAAAAAATGAATCAGTGAATGAGGATAATTCCTTTTACTGTTTCAACCTAGTTAAAAAATGAATCAGTGAGTCCGAGGATAGTTCCTTTTACTGTGTCAACCTCGTTAAAAAATGAATCAGTGAGTCTGAAGATAGTTCCTTTTACTTTGTCAACCTCTTTAAAAAATGAATCAGTTAGTCTGAGGATAGTTCCTTTTACTGTGTCAACCTCGTTAAAAAATGAATCAGTGAGTGCGAGGATATTTCCTGTTACAGTGTCAACCTCATTAAAAAATGAATCAGTGAGTGAGGATAGTTCCTTTTACTGTGTCAACCTCGTTAAAAAATGAATCAGTTAGTCGAGAGCATAGTTCCTTTTCTTGTGTCAAGCTCGTTTAAAAAATGAAACAAGCTTCCATGAGGATAGTTATTTTCCTGTGTCAACCTCATTAAAAAATGAATCAGTGAGTTCGAGGAGAGTTCCTTTTCCTGTGTCAACCGCGTTAAAAAATGAATCAGTGAGTCCAAGGATGGTTCCTTTTACTGTGTCAACCTCGTTAAAAAATGAATCAGGTACGAGGATAGTTCCTTTTACTGTGTCAACCTCGTTAAAAAATGAATCAGTTAGTCTGAGGATAGTTCCTTTTACTGTGTCAACCTCATTAAAAAATGAATCAGTTAGTGCGAGGATAGTTCCTTTTACTGTGTCAACCTCGTTAAAAAATGAATCAGTGAGGTCGAGGATAGTTCTTTTACTGTGTCAACCTCGCTAAAAAATGAATCAGTGAGTCTGAGGAAAGTTCCTTTTACTGTGTCAACCTCATTAAAAAATGAATCAGTGAGTCCGAGGATAGTTCCTTTTACTGTGTCAATCTCGTTAAAAAATGAATCAGTGAGTCCAAGGATAGTTCCTTTTACTGTGTCAACCTCGTTAAAAAATGAATCAGTGAGTGTGAGGATAGTTCCTTTTACTGTGTCAACCTCATTAAAACATGAATCAGTAGATAGATTGTAAGAGTAGGCTAATAGATTAGAAATAAGTAGTTTTTGAGGATGGTTCCTGTTACTGAGTCAACCTCGTTAAAAAATGAATAAGGTATGAGGATAGTTCTTTTCCTGTGTCAACCTCATTAAAAAATGAATCAGTTGGTCAGAGGATAGTTCCTGTTACTGAGTCAACCTTGTTAAAAAATGAATCAGGTATGAGGACAATTCTTTTCTTGTGTCGACCTCATTAAAAAAAAATGAATTAGTAGGTTATATAGGTAGATTGTAGAGAGTAGATACGAGGAAATTTCCTTTTACTGTGTCAACCTCGTTAAAAAATGAAACACGTTGCCATGAACATATTTTTTTTTCTCTGTGTCAAGCTCGTTAAAAAATGAAACAAATCCTCCCCTAATTGAGTCGATTCTTTGACTAGATCTCATAAATGTTAAGTCATATATTAATTAGGTTAATTATTTCAGTTTTTTGCGTAAATTTCTTACAGTTTTAGGTCGGTTCTTTCATATGATATCGTAAATGAACCTTCATTCCATCCAGCTATTAATTACCAGCAGTGTACTTAGTTGAATGAAATGAAGCTGGGGGGGCATGCGCTCAAGAAGTTACGCTTAGGGGGCATCAAGCATAGTTTTCTCTCTATTTCAAGCTTGTGTAAAAATGAAACCACTCTGAAGCATAGTTTTTCTCTGTTTCAAGCTTTTGTAAAAATGAAACCTATCTTGAGTCAATTTCGGTTATTTTCAAGACTCGTTAAACTCATGAAAATCCCGAGATTGTTTTTCTATCTTTCATTCTCGTAAAACACATGAAAATGCCGAGTTCCTTCCATCTTTTCCTGCTCGTAAATTAAATTGAAAGTCGGCCACAGGAGTATATTTTTATCCCTTTTTCGAACTCGTTAAAACTTACCAAAATTTGAAAACCATGAGTACATTTTTATCACTTTTTCAAACTCGTTAAAATTTACAGAAAAACAAAACTGAGTATACTTTTATCACTTTTTCAGACTCTTGAAAATTACGAAAAGGCGAAACTCTGGAGTCCTCTTTTAAGCCCTTTTCAAACTCTCTAAATCTGAAAAGATTTTCGAGCACTTGATTATTCGAACTAGTTAAAGTAAATGAATGATCATCCTTTCAGTATAAGTTTACCCCTTTTACGGACTGAAATGGACTATTTACGAAAAAGGTATACGTTGAATGATTACGGTCAATAGAGTTCTCTCCCACATTATTTTATCCTTTTTCGGGCTCGAGAGACTAAATTTACGAAAAATTACACCCATGGAGTCTTCTTAAGTATTTCTTTCTGACTCCCTAAAATTGAGAAAACACTGAGTTTCTCCTATACTGGACTCGTTAACATTTAATAGTAAAGGACTTGTTCAATTTTAAACAGGAACGAACCACTCCTTAGGGTTCAAATCTTAAACTAAGTTGGACTCATCTGAAGGATGATCTTATAAAAAAGCAAATGTTATCCTCCTCAAGCTTGTCAAAAATAAAGAGGTACTTTCCAGAAATGGTGGGTGAAAAGAGAGAAAAATGGACTTGTTTGTTGTATTTTGATTTTTCAAAAATCCAGTTAACCACTCTTGAACACGACACTTTTTGTTCACTTGGGTTGGGAAATCCTTTGCCTAACAGTTAAGCAAACCATATTGAAAGTCTTCAACCGGTTTCTGGGTATTAGCTTTGGGTCAACTATCACCAAGCCATCTGCAGTGTCGTTATGTGTTCAAGAAGACAGTTCAAATAAACCATTCATCTACGAAATATTTGTCATCCATTTTGACCATCCCTGAGTCAATCCTTGCCAATATATTTCTTCAAAACTTGATCTATGATTTCATGTTGTGGGCTTGCCTACGACGGATCAATTTCTATCGACGATAGCTCATTATCTAGGAAGTTGATCCAAAAATCGTCAGTGCCTTGAAATCTGCATGCCTCAATGGCAGGTTTCTCGCCTTCGACGACAGGTTGCATCATTGACCTTCGATTGAATGATTCCGTGACATGTTCGACTTCAACTTATTCATTCACATTTCATGGATTGTACTGAGTACTTTGAGAGCCATTGACATTACTAGTGGTTACTCTCACACTTGTTAACAATTTACATTATTGACTGGTAATCAAGTGGTTTTTACCATGTTCGACTTCGACACATTTATTCACATGGATAGAATCGTACTGGTTCGAGAAACGAAAATCAAGACCCTGGATCTAGTTTCTACCATCCAGGCTGCGAGGAATTTTTGTTATTCATTTATACAGTGGACTATTCATAAACAGATGGCTACGTCCATACTGTGTCTACACATGTCTATATTGTGATGTATTCAGCATCATTCCTGTATCAGAACAGTTTGAATTAGTTTCTAGTTAGTTTTGATCTGAGTATGGGAATGCCTACCTCAGCCATGATATGATTACATATATATATTTTGCATTGAATGTTTTTACAGGTTCCGACTGGGGTGTCCACAGGATGATCCTTGAAATGATAAAGTACTTCACTCTTCATATATGACAGACTTCCTCTTCATCTATTTCAGACTTCGCACTTTAGGGGGCAATCTGTTACACTAAAAATTGTCACCTTGACATTCTGCTAACTGTATGAGCTCATTAACACTCATACATACCTCCTCTGTAAGTCTTACAACCTTTAATCCTCATGTCAAGCCCTAAAACAAGAAGAAAAACCCTAAAAACCTCTGAAAGAATGGCTACGCATGTAACATGAAGCCTGCCTACATTCTTGGCTTGGGTACGCAGGTAATGCATGGCTTACTTGCGTTCTATAATGCAGTTTTCCTTTGGAATTCCTGCGTACCCCCTCCAAACTCAAAAGAGCGAGAAAGTAAAGTTAAAAAGTTGGTTTGAGGTCAATTCTAGAAGGTTCTAGATGAGAATTTTTGGGGATGAGTACGCTTTGATAAGGTGCATGTATCCCTCACTTTAAGGAACTAATCCCTTGATGTGAGGAGTCTATCCCATTGAAGGAGGATTCTATCCCTTCAAAGGTGGAATCCTAACCTCCTCATCTTCTCTATAAAAGGAGGCATTGGGTAGCCTCAAATGGTTAGATTTTGGAGATTAAGAATTGGAGTTCAAGCTTTATGTGTGATTGAGTTGAAGTGTTGTTGAGATTTAGACTTCTTTTTGCTGAGCTTTTGAAAGGAAAGATCACATACCTCTTTATGCTCCTGGAGGAAGAGTGCAAGACTTATCAAAGTGGAGGAGACTCCTGCTTCAGACCCTGGGAAGGCCTTTCAAACATCAAGGCTAAGGTTGTAAGGTTATTTTGTTATTTTAAGATTAATACAATCAAGTTTTGTTTTTCTCAATAAATTGTTGTTCGATTGTTTATTTCAATAAATTGTCATTTGATTGTTTATTTCATACATTCCTTGTTCACTATGATAGGTATGTTTTATTATTATTTGTTATACAGGTGCTATTTAATATTTTCTTGTTTGTGATTGTAGGTCGACAAAAGACGACACTTTGTTGCGACGAAAGACGACACTTTCTTGCGACGAAAGGACTCTTGATTCGACGGAAGCACTACGACCGCAAATAAGCATTTGGATCTAAGGTAGGATCGACACCTTTATAACATTTATTTGTAAAACGAATATATTTAGAGAAAGACAAACTTAGTTGTTCGTTTCTTGCTAGATTGTCTTCTGACACTAGGGAGATCGATCTTGTTCGCAAGAGTGATTTATCCAGCCAACACCATGTAGAAAATGGGCGGGGGTGTGAAACCACCAATTTCTCACCCCCCCCCCCCTCCCCCCCCCCCATGGCTTTAAGCTTTGAACTGTTAGGGGTGATTAATGGTCTATTGGTCATAGGATTTCGGTGGATGATGATTAGACAGTTGGATGAGTTGGTGGATTAGTTGTGGATTGTGATAGGTGGGGTCAGGTATTATGAATGCAGAGGTGTTGATATGTTATTGGGAGGGGATTTTATATATCCGATGGGTCGGAGACATATTAAATCAAAGGGTTAGAATATAATGGGGGGTTAATAAATGTATGAAGCAGGAGTAAATATGTGTGGGGTTTAATTTAAAGTGGGAGCTGAGGATATATCAAAGCGGGGATTTAATATATAATGCATAAACTATAGGTTATGAAATTAAAATGGGGGTTGTAAAATATATATGCGGGATGTGAAAATACACTAAGAATAGGTGTTAAAATGACATCGGGGAGGGGTTTTTTGCAGTGTGGCTCGACATTACTTTAACCATTTAAAACTATGCAAAGTGGGTTTTTGCATGTTTTAATTGAAAAGGGAATTAGTAAAAGGGGAAGTTAATTTCCGAAGGAAAATGTGTTTTTTAACTAGGGAAAGGGGTTTTAGGAAGGGAAAGGGGGTGAAATAAGGAGAAAGGGGTATTTTACAAGGGGAAAGGGATTTTAGGAGGATATTAGTGATATGAGATGAACCAATTGATGCTTTCCATTACTTGTGAAAGTAATCTATCTACCTTTTATTTACCCTAACATTTTTTACTTCATTTATTGGGTGCATTTGAGCCTGCTGACCCTTTATTTTTCTTTTTACTAACCTGCTTCTAACTTTATAAATTCAAATGGCTCAGATTAAATTGATGAGCTCATTTTTATTCTCTACCTAACTTACTGATCTGCCAAGATTAAATGGTTTGGAAAGATCTTTATTCACTAACTATTATTACTTGAAATTTAAAAGCATGAATGAATCAAGATTAAACTATATGATTATCATGAATTGTGGCATTTTCGACAAGCTGCACACATTTTCTATTTGCATAAAGTAAACTAAGAGTAGTGGCATTTGAATTTGCAATAGTTTCAAGATCTATGTTTGTTTCTTTTTGTGTGGGGTTTCTTTTTGTTTCTTCTTTTTTGATCTTTTTCTTTTAGTCTTTTGATTTTTCTTTTAAGACTTACCCTCTTTTCATTTTTAATATGGGAAAAAATTTGCAGAAAGAAAAGTATGTACAATATTACAAGACTTTAACATAGTCAATTCAAAATTATGATCCCTATTATTATAAGACCCTAACATCTCCAATCGAGGTCATCCTCCATACAATGATTTGAGGTTGGATTTTACAGGCTTCCTTTATTTTGTAGTCCCCCATTATGCCATATCCCCATCTAAGTATGTAAATATTTTAATTAAAAATAATGTTCCTATTTTCTAAAGTATGCTCCTGAATATAATTGGGCACAGAGGAGAGTCAGGGCCACTGGTTCCAAGGATCTTCCCAAAAAAGGGTTGAATTGTCAACCTTTATTTCCCAGAAATTTTAGTCTTGGATGAGAGATTTACTACTATAAGTCAATTGAAAAATATGTGATCCTTGAGGATACACATCCAATATGATACATTGTGTGCTTGGTTATCTTGGAGGGTATTTTTTCCACCTCGTCTTGATCCAAATAGTTCCAATAAATTTAATCCATATACACCAGAATTTTGTGCTTAATGATTTGCTTAGAAGTGTCAAATATCTCAGGCCTAAAGCCCCTTGATACTTGGGCATGAATAGAGTGTTTGAAGCATTCAAACCCCATTTATTTTGAAGATAATTCCCACCCCATAGGAAAGAGCATTGGATTATTTGGATATTAGCTAGAATGGCTTTGGGTGCCACCAAAGCAGAGAGAAGGTATACATGTAAATATTGTAGAACTGACTTAAGAAGAGTGAAGTGACCTACCAAGTTCAGAGAACAAAAAGTCCATTTTAATAGCTTCACTTCAAATTTTAGCAAAATATATTCCCATTTTTAACATCTAATAGGATTGAAAGTGAGAGCGGTGCCAAGGTATTTGGTCGAAAGGGAGCTCCGTTGAAAACCTGCGAAACGAGAAATATTGATATGCACTGCTAGAGGAGTGTTGAAAAATAAAATATGGGATTTTCCTTTATTTATTTCAGTTCCCGAGGCATAAGAGAAGGTGTCCAAGATGTCCTTTAAGTCCCTGGCTTCACTAATGGTTTGGGAATGCATTAGCATTGTGTCATCCTATTGAGGCCTCAGAATTCCATTGCCAAAACATGGGGGAAAATCACTCGATCCAGACCTTAAAGCAACTCCTTTTCTGTTTGGTGTAGTGGCTCCGACTGGGGATAATAGTACTAGTTTCTCAATAAGGATGATTTTGAGGGTATGTTTTGATTATACAACATGCAAATAGGGAATGATTTTAATCTATCATATGCATCTATCTAAACTATTTATTCTACTATATACCCGAGGTGTTTCTTCCTTTATGCGATCTAAAGAGATATCCTTAAACTATTAGTAATATAGATCATTTAACAGTTGAAAGAGAGAATTATGCAAGATGATTCTTCTAACAAAATAGTTTGACTATAAGAATTTTGAAAAATATATCACATTCATATGTGTGATTATATATTAAATAAGAAATCACAGACAAATATTAGAACAGAAGTGCATGTAACATTCATCTATAATAAAGTTTCAAATATATAATGCAATAAAAAGATGACTGTCAATCTATAAATTAAGACTTAATAAAACTGAATAGAAGTACCATATGTATGAAGTTATACTCATGTAAACTGACAGTAATTGATCTTATCCTCTTCACTTTCAAGAAATTTAAAGAGTACAGTAGTGAAACATCAGTTAAAGAACTTTAATTATCAAAAGATAATAGATGTGTTCCATTAATTCATCAAAGCATTCACAAATTTACAATAGTGCATTCTTTGAAATTTTTTTTGACAAATTTCTAGACCCTTATCTAAATGCATGAGATGGGTTTAAATACTAAACTAATTATATTCTAAAATAGATTATTAAAAAAATATAGAGGAGGTTTCAAACAACCATCCTCGTAAGACTAACTTAAACTACAATCTAGGAAAATAAAGTAACAATATGATTTATGAATTCCACCCATTCTTTTGGATTTGGTCACAAAGTTGACAAATATCTAGCATAGGCTTGAGCTGAGATGGCTGCAAACTATTCTATCTGACCTGTACATTGAATATTACGTTTGAGAGTACTGGCTACGATATTTTTTTTGAATCTGTTAAAGACTGCAGGATCTGGTACTGATGATAAGGTTTGATCAGAAAATTCCAATAATTTTCTTGATCAAACATATTTACCTTTTTAATTATTTCATCTTGTGTTTTTGCCTTTTTCTTCCACTGTGTTTCTAGATGTTTGACTTCTGAGAACACTTCAGATGTGTACTCTTTGATAAGTTTTGCTCTCATCGGTCGTTCACATACAGATTCAGTAATTTCCTTTGACAATCTTGATGTTTTCACTGCTGCTTTCTCTGCCTGCTTTATTTGTGCTTCCAAAAATTTGAATAAGATCTCCGTATGAAACTTATCTACGTGGGGTGGATTATATTCCTTTCATGAGTCTGATGCTTGCCATTGAATGTGTTCGTTGATTTTCTTCTCAAGCTTCTCACATTCAAGTTTATGGATAGCTACTTGCTGGATCATTATTTCATTTGAGTCACAATAGTGTCAATAATAGAATATTTTTGGCAAAATACTTCATGTTGTTTCTTTAAATTAGCATTTATATCCAATGCTTATTTTATGAATTTCTCTAATTGTGGCTGAATTTGTAACCTGGTCATTGCTGCTTCCAGTTGTGCTTGTTTCTCAGTGATTTCTGCTTGATGATGTAAATTAAGCTTTTCAAAATCCTTTTGAAATTGGGCCATCTTTGATTTCATTTGGTCACTAGAGTTATATTTTTATTCATCTAAAATTCTCTCTAGTTCTTGTATTATGTCTTCCTTTTGCTTCAACAACATTTTAACCTCAGTAGCTTTATCAACAGTGGTAGTAGCATATGCCCCTGCATACTGTGATAATTTAGTTAAATGTTCCATAGGATCAGCTAAGGGATCCTTCAACAAAATTTCAATAGATTCATTTATGAGATCTGCGACTGTCTCATTAATTATTCTCCTTTTACTTCTCTTAACTACAACCTTATGACTAGGACTGTAGAATATGTCCAGTGAGGGAATTTCCTCAATTTTTAAAACTATTTGTTCTGTATCATGAGTTTTTGGAACTTTTTGTAGTGGATTAACAATCTCCACTATCTTCTGGGAATGTTCAGATGTTTGAAAACTAATTTCCTGATCAACATTGGGATTGGCTTTAGGAATTTTTATTGCTTCAGAAAATTCATCCCATTCACTACTCAAATTATTTGTTTGGGACTTTTCTAACTGATTAAGTGTATCATGAATGTGGTGAACTTCTTGAGAAGTTTATTCCGTTCCATTACTTTCTCTTTTCTCTTGCATCTCTATCTCTTGGATTACCTGATCAATTATCTTTTCTAGACTATCCTTTCTGGATTCAGATTTTTTTTTAGAATGATCAAAATTGTGAGATTGATGCTTTGATTGACCACACTCATCGTCGGACAGGTCTTTTTCTTCATTATCCAAGATAATACTTGGAGTAGGTATGTTGAAATCTTCAATATTTAACAAGTTGAGAGGAACTCTCTCTAGTGTCTTATTTCTGTATATTTTAAAGGCTTCCAAATCATCTTGGTTAACTTGAATGGCTGCAAACTTAATTATATCTGAAAACTTTTCCATGCCTTGAAAGAGATCATCAAATTCGTCTATTTATTTTACAAAAGGCTTCATTTTAAGCTTAGTGGTGTAATTTTTAATTACATCATTTGGATCATACAACCTCTTTGTCATTACTTCCAAATCCAATAGATTAATATTTGAAACTTCTTTGTAAGCATGGCCAATATGAAAAAGTGCAAAAGTACCGCACTATAAAAGAAAATTAGGCCGAACGGCCTTCTTAGCATTTTTCAGCTATTTAGTAATACCATTAACAAGTTGGTAGGCCATCTCTCTTGCAAGTAAATTATCAGGAACATAATATGGTAGGACGTGGGGAGAAGCATAACTTCTAAATACTCAGACATATGTAAAAATCTCTTCTGCAAACCATCTAGCCACCGAAAGAATAGTTGTACTAGCTTCTTTGGAAACCCTAGGATGTTTCTTGTTGAATATCATCTGGTGCATAAGAAACATGTCTCCATGAGAAATTTAAAAAAAATGAAGATGGATGTCTGAATCCCAAAGTGCTCTATGGTAAATATGGATTGGGGTAGCGTCTTTGGTAGTCCATTTCCATCCCATGGTAGGAAAACTAGAAGAGAAGCAGATTGCATCCATGACATAGGCACTGATATAAAAGGGAGGTATTTCTCTAGATGAAACACTCATTTTATTCCTATATTCTATGATGTGTTTGGCTAAATTTTCATATAGGATATTTTCCCAATTCATAATTAAGGAATTGACAATTGCATCAATCAATGGAACCCAATCTACTGATAACCTAGTGGTATCAGGTTTTGAAAACAATCTACACAACATACTGGAAACATAGCAATAAGGGGAATGAATTTGGGCAATTGGGTACGTACCAAGTTTATCTCGCTTCAGCTTTCCCTAGTCTTCCTTCCATTCTTTTATGACTTTCATGAGGTCTGGATGCTCTGCTCTAAAGCTTTGCAGAAAAGCCTTGTCATATTTCTATTGCAGGGAGGGTAGATGGTACATTGCTTGTAAATATTCTACCCTGAATGACCTTATGTTTTCTCCCTTCAAACCTTTTAATGTTTCATCTTCTATTTTTAAGTGTTCAATTACCCACTTAACCATGTCTGTGTAAGGGAGAATTTTTGGCCTTGCGGCTACCATGTGGATGAATGAACATGCAGCTTCAAAGTAAGTCATGTTTGAAGTAATTGTCGTGCCTGTTGTAACAACTTTTGTTATTACCCTTGGATTTTCATCTTTGAAAAGTTTATACATTGCCTCCCATGATGAACTATTGCAATCCTTGTTGCAGGTGGTGTCTAAAAATAGGGGAGACATGTCTGAGTCTTCAGTAGACAAAATTTTAGCAATTTATTTGCATTTCTTGGTCATTTCAATCTTCCTCACTCCATTGAATTATTTCCTGATTTCAATTAAACAGAGCGAAAATTAAAAGTATAAAGAACAGAGAGACAAATCCGTCGTTTAGATCAAACATGCACGAATAAATATGAATCTATTAAATATGATATTAATCATTGATAATAATTTCAAAATCAAATCTCTTACATCTTCGCACAAAATAGCTATCAATCAACTTTAGATGTTAGATCTTGAATTTCGATTTGATATGACATAAGTCATTTCGCATGCTTGAGTAATTAAATTCCATTAGTTCGTATTTCGTAACTTGTAACTTTTACTGTTTATGATGTTTTCCCATAAATTCTACGAAATGCGATCTAAGAAAATCACACATCAAAATTATTATGCGGTAAATGAATTTTCTTTTGGTTAAGTTATGCGAAATGCGAATTGCGCATTCAGGAAGTCAAGTGGCCGCAATTTATGGGACTTTAGAGCTTTATATTTATTGCTTTACTGGCTTGTTGGGTTCGCGTAATCACAACTTATACCGAATTTCTTTATAATTTGATCATTTAAATGAGGTGTGATGCGATAAACAAAATATAACAATGATTGAAGCGTTTGCAATTTTTTTATATAACTTCGGAAAAGGCTTAGCACATTTTGCAGCCCACATGAATTAGTGGATTGCAAGTCTTTTGGGTGTAAGTTATGCATTTTATGATGCACTAAAGCAGAAAAGTACAAAGGAAACTTTATTTCCTAAGTTTTTTGTTTTAAAGCTAAAAAATAAATGAAAATGAATTTCCTAATAATTTCTAAAGGGTCCCCATTTATTAAAATAAATAGGGGGTGTTTTATAGCACAACAATTGACGATTCACTTGGGAGAACCAACTATCTCTGACTAACTTTTTGAAATTTCTAAAATCTTTTTGAATTAAAAATAGTTGCAAGAAAGAATTTCAAACAAATAATATCTTACTAAGTAATGAAATCTCTCTTGATTATAATTCATAAGAATCCCTCTTTTAAAGATATAAGCATGAGAATCTATATTAGTCTTTACTCAGTTCAAAAAGATAAAGTAGGTGGCTCTCATAGATCATCTTTATAAAAATATTCTCTTTTATCATAGGTAGAGCCTCTATTCCAATAAGCAATTTAAGCTTTTGGTAGGGTTACGTTTTACCCAACAATGATTCATTGTCCCATCTAGTGTTTCATACAATTTCCAAAAATAAATTCTAACTTTTTTGAAACTTTTCTTTTTGTATCATATTTTTGTTTACTTAAAATCCATTGTCTTGGCTTGGTAACCAAATGATGACAATGCCATTCAATAGTTGTAATTAAACTGATCAAGCTGGCTCTTGATGAGATCCCTTGTCCTTTTGATATAATCTCAAGTCATTACCCTATTTTGGTAGGCAATATTGGTAATGTCAGTTCAACTATTTCCCTATGAACATGGTAAAGAAGCTCATAATGAGACTTATTATCTTTTAAGTCTTTTCTGGTATAATCTTCTTATTTTTTAATTTCTTTCAAAAATTAATAAGTTTTCTCGGATGGGGTGAATCATTGGTCCTTTTGAGGATTCTGGATGATAATGTTGAGTTTTAGATTGCTTTTTTTTAAAAGAGTCTTTGCTATGTTAAATATTATTTTCTTAACTGATGATAAAATAATCATGCTATATAAGGATGAGAGTTCATCAGAGAATAAATAACTTTAGTGAAATTGTATCTTTCAGTAAAAATAAAATTTACCTGTCTTTCAAATATTTCGATTGTTTCCTTAACACTTCTTATTTCTGTAAGCGATAATTCAAAAAGGATTATCTGAGATTTTATTTTGAAAAGCCAAAAATTTATACTAAGAAACTTTTATTTTTATAAGGAAAAGAAAAAGAAACTAGTATACATGGAATAGAAGGGGTTACCTTCTATGAAAAGTATTTTTTCAAAATCTGCCCATTAACAGGCAAAGAATCCTTTTTACCTTATAGATCTTGCAATAAGAATGTCGATGGGCCTATTTCTTCAATTATTTGAAATGGACCTAACCAAAGTTTTTGAAACATCGTGTGTTTACCTTTTTCCTCATGCGTTTTTTCCCATTTCAATACCAGATCACCATTTTGAATTTTTTTTGGAGTAACCGAAGCTGAATCAAATGAGGCTTTTATTATTTTTTGATGATGTGCATGAGTATGTTTATCTTTTTCTCTTTCTTCTTCTAACTTAATAATTTGACACTATCTAATTTGTAAAGAAGAAGAAGGAGATTCATCAATAAATTGTACTAAGGAAAGAGAGGGAATAACTACATTGGTAGGAAGTACGACTTATTTTCCATAGAAGTCGACTTGGTTCCACCCATTTAGTAAAGTAATATGTAGATGTGAGTATATATCTATGTTGTTTGGAAGAGTTAGGAACAATCTCACCAATTATATCTAATCCCCATTGTTCAAATGGTTGTTCAATATTGACTGGATGTAATGGGAAGGCTAACTTCCTTTGTCTTCCAGATGCACTTTGACACACTTTGCATTTTCTTTCATATTCATGAGCATCCTTGAAAAGTGTAGGCCAATAGTAACTTGCATGCAGTATTTTGTGTGCTATCATATTTCCTCCAAAATGTCCTCTAGATGGCCCATCATGGAGTTATTACAAGACTTTCTCTGCTTCAGATTTTTATAGGCATCTTAGTAGTACATAATAAAAATTTCTTCTAAACAATACATCATTGATTAATTCATATTGCTTGGCCTTTAATCTTAAAGCTCGTTTCATTTTGTAACTAATTTTATTAAGAGCATATCCATTCTTCAAATAGAATATAAGATTAGTGTATTAAGATTGTGCATCGTTGAGGTTTACCTCTGATATTTGCACGTTGTTACCTAATTATTCCTCTGATGATAGATGGGATGCTCCTGTAAGCATTCTGAAAAAAACTTGACCTATAACAATTTTAGAGGGTCTAATTTCTACATCATATTATTGTAAAGCAGTAACCCAGTTAGCCCTTTTCTCTCATAATTCTCTTTGCTTTAATAGTTATCTCACTGTAGAGAATGGAGCTATGATTTTGGTGTGAGTTTTTAGGAGAAAAGGCTTGAAATGATTTATAGCCTTAAAGACAACAAATGCTTGCTTTTCGACATATGAATAATTTAGTTCTGCACCTTGCAAATTGGAACTGAAAATTGATATTGGTGCTTCAATGTTTTGGTCATTAAGCCGTGTCAAAACAACAACGTATGATGTACCTGATGAAAAAGTGTATAAATGAAAAGGATTAAGAAAATTGGGGGTAGTCAGGAATGGAGCATTGCTAATTGATTGTTTAATCAAATCAAATGCTTCTCTTTCATTATGTCCCCATTTAAAGAATAAATTTTTCTTAATCATGTTCTGTAATGGTAAAAATATTTGTGAAAAGTCAGGGACAAACCTTTAAACAAAATTAATTTCCCAAGAAACGACTGCATAACTTTCATGTTATGAGGGAAATGAATTATTTTGATCTCTTCAATTCTTTTAGGATCAATATAGATACCTCTTTTTGACATAATGAATCCTAAAAGTTTTCATTCATCTAATGCAAAAAATGATTTCTTTGGATTTAATGAGATGCCATACCTTTTACATCGCTCAAAGAATTGCTTTAAGTCATTCACATGATTGGTTACTTGTTTAGAAAAAACCGTAATGTCATCTAAATAAATAACCACTGATTGGTGTCCATAACTCTCTGAAAGGTTGCTCCTGCATAAATTAATCCAAATGGAATCTTTTGATAGGCGTAAGTTCCCCTATTAGTCCTGAATGTAGTCTTTAATCTATCATCTGGATGTGCAAGAATTTGGTTATATCCCGAGAATCCATCTAGAAAGGACATAAGTTCAGAACCAGCTAATGTCTGCAGTACTTGTTCCATGGTTGGTAATGGAAAGTTGTCCTTCTAACAGGATTTGTTTAAATTCCTAAAATCAATGAAAATTCTAATATCACCATTATTCTTCTTGATAGGTACCAAATTTGACACCCATTTAGAATGCCTAACTGGAAAGATGATTTGTTCCATGAGGAGTTTGTTCAGTTCTGTTTTGATTTTATTTTCCAAATTTGGATGAATCTTCCTCAATTTCTGTTGTATAGGTTTTTCTTCTAAGATCATAGGAAATGTGTGTTGAATCTTAGAAGTGTCATAGGTTTTAAGATCAGTGTAATCCCAAGAAAATACACTTTTGTACATTCTAAACAATCTGATAAATGATAATATTTCTTTAGAAGATAGACCAAGACATAGATTGACATTTTGAGGTTTTTCGTCAGTTCTTAGATTTACTAACTCAAATCTTAAGGTAGAGCTTTGAATTTTTAAGTTAGTAACTCTTTTAAACCTATATTTTAGATCATATAAGTCTTCTAACTTGAAAACTGACTTAGGAATAAAATTTTCATTATGTTCTTTCTTAATCTAAATGTCATGTTCATTTTCATCCAAAATTTTACTATCATAAGATCCTTCAGATGTCAAGAAATCTATGATATCTAAATCATTATTGAATACTCTCCAATTGGTAATATTATCAGGAATATATGGCCTAAAAATTAATTCAATAGAAAATCTATCGGGACTAAACTCTTGGGATGGAATTAACTTTGATGCTACATTAGCCAGTAGATCTGCACTAGCATTCTGCATTCTAGGTACAGAAGAAATGTTGAAGGCAAAGAAATGAATGGTTAATTCTTGGACTAATGATTGGTAATGTTTTAAATGTCCAAAATTACAATGAATGGTATATCTTACCTATCTAACAATGATTTATAATTCTCATAGAACCTTCAGATATTTGATATTAAGATCAATGGCTTTATACAAAGCTTGGATTAATGCTTCGTTTTTAGCTATATTATTTGTACAATTGAATTCTAGTCCTCAGGCTAACATGGTTTTTTATCCTTTTGGGTTTATTAAAATACAGCCTGTGCCTGCACCATCTTCAGATTTAGAACCACAAAATAAATAATTAACTAATGTTCTATCTGCAAAATTTATACATTTGGAATTATCTGGCTAGGAAAAATTCTCAATCTGAGAAACAATTGTGTTATCAAAGAAAGGTGATGGTTGAGCATTGAAATTTCCAAAAAATGACTCTACTAAGTAGTTTCCAATAATGTTGTTATTGAATGCTACTAGCTCATTTACTCCTTCAAGATCAGTGAATGTATGCTTCATGAACTTTTCACGGTCCACCCGAATTTGATATGGCTTTACATTATATGGTAGCCACATATGCGACCAGTCCATTAGAAGATACCCATGAATTTTTTTCAGACCAATCTCGGCATAAAAATAAGTTGTAAAACTCAGGAATATCAGCCACCCGTATATTAACTATTTGAGTAACCTTGGGATTTGATGACAATCTGATGGAAATAAAATTTATTTCTCCTACCACCTCTACTTCTGGTTCTATCAAGTTGTACTGTATGAACAGGGGAACTCTGAGGAGTTATGTTCAAGTTAGCATAGAATGATTTTGGAATTATATTAGAGTAAGCCCCTGAGTCTATTAAATAGTTATGAATGTTTTTTTTATAGATCTCATAGGTTAAGATAAATGGAGGAGTATGAGATATGGATCGATCACCTATCATAATCAAGTTTGTAGAATCTATTTTAGTTGAAGGGGAAGGTGGCTTACCCATTTCATTAGAAGCTTGTACTATTACCGGAGCAGGTAAGGTTGAAGCAGGAACCACATTTAAGTAAATAAGTAAGATTTTCTGTTGCTGATTTAATTTAGTAAGCTCATGAATTGAAATTTTGGCCCTGGTTTTCTTCATATATTAGACTACATTATACTCAATGGTGTTTGATGCTACCATTGTCTTAGATGTAGGTGGAGTATATGAAGTAACGAGACTTGTTTGTGTAGCCCTTGAAGTAGACTTTTTGCTTACTGATTTATCCTTATAAGGAGTTGAAATCTCTTGATGTTGATTTGGCTACGTTGCTTCAGTAGTATTTTTTTCTCCTTGTACTCACATGTAAAGCTTCATGTTGTTCTTCATTTTGTAAGATGAAATCTCAAATTCCATTTAGTTCAACTTCTTCTTCATCATCATCATCTTCTTCCTCTATTTTCTCTCTGTATCTTAATCATATTCAGCATTATATATGATATTTGGAGGTTGAGTATTAGAATATTATACTTTCTTAAAGTTTTTGAAAGCCTTTTTTGAGCTAGAATTTTCAGCGACTTGTTTCTTGATATCTGCCATCTTGTTCATCATATTCTTCAAAAAAAATTGCAGACCTTCCACATCAAAAATTTCTTTTGGCAGCTTCTTTTCAGAATAATATTTGAAAGATACCTTCTTTGATTTTCGATCTTCTTGAGAATTCTTTTTTCTCAAGAGCGGTTATGTGTTTCTCTGCAGATAGAGATTCTTTCATGTTTTCTGCAAGTGTTGGTCGTTTTTATCTATCAACAAAAATAGCTATATTATATGGAAGAGAAGAAATATACCACTCAATATGAACTTCTGTACCAAGAACTGCTATAGCAGGAATTTTATTGAGTAATTTATTAAATATTGAATTGAAATATTTTATCTTCTCACCTGATTTAGATTTTATATTTGACAAATCATTGATGAGCATAGCAGTGGTCCTATCATTCCCAAAATTAGCTATAAATTGTTCTTCGAACATATTCCAGATAGTTATAGAGCTAGCAGGCAGTGAAAAATACCAGGATCCTGCGGATATTATTAGAGTATATGGAAATAATCTTACAACGCAATCCTCTTAAACTAATCCATTTAGATTGACCGCTAACATAAAATTGTGAATGTGTTCTTCTCCTAGAAGACCATCATCAGGATTGAATTTAGGTAACCATCTTTCAGGTGATTTTGCTGGAGCATGAAGAGGAGCGGGCATATTTACAGCCCCTGGATTGTTCCATGGATTTCCTACCATTGGATTTTGAATAGGTTGGATGGGTGGATTTTGAGTTGAAGAAGAGGAAGGCTGAGTGCTAGGACTAGTTGAAGGGATAGTAGTTTGAGTACTAGAACTAGTCAAAGTAGCACTGATTGTTGGAATGGAAGTTGTGGAAGTGAGAGGAGATAATGAAGGTGAATGGGATAAAATATCGTTGGTGATTGACTCTGATTGAGTCCTATTTAGTTTTTTTCGAGTACTATCGATGGGAAATTCAAAAGGAAGAATTCATGTCTTTTGAATTTCTGATTGAGTTAATATTCTTCGAGTTTGTAAAGAAGACGAAATACTGATATCTGATATTTGAGAAGATTCAAGCTTTTCAGCAGAAATGGATACTCTCTCTAACATTTTTATCAAAGAATGAACCTCTGGGGAAGCTTGATGGGAATCAGGAGATATTGTGAGTTGAGTATCACTAGGAGACTTAGGAGAAGGATGATCAACTTCAAATTTTAAAGATAAGGATCTAGATAATTTCCTGGAAGTTCATGGGGATCTAGAGGGAGATAGACTCTTAGATTTACCTTTAGATTGAACAGATATTTTTTCCATTCAAAAAGTCCTCCTAGAGCCATAATGTTGAGGCCTCGGAATTATCCTACCAAAACATGGGGGAAAACCACCCGGTCCAGACCTTAAAGCAGCTCCTTTTCCGTTTGGTGTAGTGGCTTCGACTGGGATAATGGGACCAGTTTTCCAATAAGGATGGTTTTGAGGGTGTGTTTTGATTATACAACATGAAAATGGGGAATGATTTTAATCTATCATATGCATCTATCTAAACTATTTATTCTACTATATACCCGGGGTGTTTCTTCCTTTACGCGATCTAAGGAGATATCCTTCAACTATTAGCAATATATATCATTTAACAATTGAAAGAGATGAAAATTATGTAATATGATTCTTCTAACAAAATTGTTTGACTATAATAATTGTGAAAAAAATATCGCATTCATATGTGTGATTATATATTCAATAATAAATCATAGACAAATTTTAGAACAGAAGTGCACGTAACATTCATCTATAATAACGTTTCAAATATATAATGCAATAAAAAGATGATTGTCAATCTATAAAGTAAGACTTAATACAAGTGAATAGAAGTACCATATGTATGAAGTTCTACTCATGTAAATTGACAGTGATTGATCTTCTCCTCTTCACTTTCAAGCAATTTAAAGAGTACAGTAGTGTAACATCAGTTAAAAAGCTTTAATTGTCAAAAGATAACAGATGTGTTCCATTATTTTGTCAAAGCATTCACAAAATTACAATAGTGAATTCTCTGCAAATGTTTTTGACAAATTTCTATACCCTTCTCTAAATGCATGAGAGGGGTTTAAATATTAAACTAATTACATTCTATTAAAAAATATAGAGGAGGTTTCAAACAACCATCCTCGTAAGACTAACTTAAACTACAATCTAGGAAAATATAGTAACAATATGATTTATGAATTTTTCCCTTTCTTTTGGATTTGGTCACGAAGTTGACAAATATCTAGCATAGGCTTGAGCTGATATGGCTATGAAATCTTTGACATGACCCGTCCCTTGAATACTACGTTTGAGAGTACTGAATGAAATATTTTTGTTGAATCCGTTAAAGACTGCAGGATTTGGTACTAATGATAAGGTTTGACCAGAAAATTCCAATAATTTTCTTGATCAAACTTATTTACCTTTTTAATTATTTCATCCAACGTTTCTTCCTTTTTCTTCCACTATGTTTCTAGTTGTGTGACTTCTGAGAACACTTCAAATGTGCACTCTTTGATAAGTTCTTCTCTCAGCAGCTATTCACATACATATTCAGTAATTTCCTTTGATAATCTTGATGTTTTCATTGTTTCTTTCTCTGCCTTATTTATGTAATATTCCTAAATTAGCATACAACTAATAGGAATATTAATTTTTCTCTTAAAATCTAGTTAGATGATAAAATGGGCAAGGAGGCTCATAAGATTGCTTAAGTAGAAATAAAATCCCTTATAATGTGAAAAGGGATCATGTAATAACCAGATCAAGAATCCACATGTGTGAACAGGGTCTAAAATGTGTGGATGAAGTCAAGTTTGACCAACTCAACAACATTTTTATATGAGGAGGGGATCCTAAATAAAGACAGCTCAATGTGAATGAAGATCAATATAGCTAGTCAAAATGAAGACAACTTGAGTGTGAAAGGAGACAAGGCATGAAGATCATTCAAGATTGAATAAATCAAACAATGTTGCAAATAGATAAGCAAGACTAATGGAGACAGTGTAATTTTGGTGGAGGAGCCTTTGCATGAAATAAACCTCATAATTGGGTGGGACCCTTGGTGAGGAAGCTCATCAAATATATAATGGAGAAGATGGAAACCATATGAGGCATGATTGAAGATTATATTTTGTATGTGGTCTGTTTAGACTTCTTGCATTCTTTGGTTGTTTAGCTAAGTTTGTTGCACTGTTTAGTGCAAGAGTTTTCTCATGTGGGAATTCCCTACTCTTTCTTGGAGATCTTGTTTAAGAAATCTAAGAGGAGCTTTTTGAGCTGAATTTTCCACTATCGAATGTTAGGCCAAGAAGTTACCTTCAGAAACAACGTAGTCCCTTGCAGAAACTACGTTATTTCTTAAGGTGTTGCAGTGGGAGGGGTTAAAACCCCACTTTATGAGCTAGTTTCCCAAGAGGAGGATTAGTATTTTTCCTGGAAAGCTAGTAGGAAATTCTACAGCCATTTATTTGCATGTTCAGCCATTTTTATGCATAGCTTCAACTATACATCATGATTCAGCCATAGATCTGCAGCAGTTATTTCTTGTATATCAATTCTGTCAAGAAACCCTTGTCGGGTCATCTTGGATCTATGTAAAAAGAGACTAGATCTCTATTTTTATGCCTCCTTGAGTAATCTAATAGAAGATCTGATTTGTCTCTCCATTTTATGAGTATAACCCTCAAATAACTACGTTGTCTCTTTATGCAATAATTTCTGTGTGTTGCAGTCTTGGGGTTTCATCATTTTTAAGCTATTTTGAGCATTGGAGGCCTGCTTAACTAGGCAAAATACATTTGTTTTTATTTCCTTTCAGATGTGGTTGATATAATTTCAGATCTAATGGATTCGTGGGCTTAATTTTTCTGTTGATGTTTATATTTCTAAAAAATGTGTTTCCTATGCAAGTATTGTTGTATCTCCAATTTTGGGATATTATAAGATATTCCCATTACTGCTGATTTTCCCTATTTTGGGATATTACACTTTATTTGTGCTTCCTAATATTTTAATAAGATGTCCTTATGAAAATTATCTACATGGGGTAGATTAGCTTCCTTTCCTGAGTTTGATCCTTACTGTTGAATGTGTTCGTCAGTTTTCTTCTCAAGCTTCTCACATTCAAGTTTTTGGATAGCTACTTGTTGGATTAGTATTTCATTTGAGTCACAATAAGAGTCGATAATAGAAGCTTGCTGGGAAAATAATTCTTGTTGTTTCTTTAACTTAGCATTTATATCCAATGCTTCTTTTATGAATTTCTCTAATTGTGGATATCTTTGTAACCTGATCATTTTTGCTTCTAGTTGTGCTTGTTTCTCAGTGATTTATACTTAATGATGTAAATTAATCTTTTCAAAATCCTTTTAAATTTGGGCCATCTTTGATTTCATTTTCTCACTAGAGTTAGATTTTTCTTCATCTAATAGTCTCTCTAGTTCTTGTATTCTGTCTTCCTTTTGCTTCAGCAACATTTTAACCTCAATAGCTTTATCAACAGTGGCAGTAGCATATGCCCCTACATACTGTGATAATTTAGTTAAATTTTCCGTAGGATCAGCCAAGGGATCCTACCAAAAAATGTCAACAGATTCATTTGTGAGATCTGAGATTGTCTAATTAATTCTTCTCCTTTTATTTCTCTTAACTACAACCTTATGAATAGGACTGTAGAAGATGTCCAATGAAGGAATTTCCTCAATTTGTAAAACTATTTGTTCTGTAGGGATGGCTGGTATGATCTCTCGATCATGAGTTTCTGGAACTTGTTGTAGTGGATTAATAGTCTCCACTATATTTTGGGAATGTTTAGGTGTTTGAAAACTAGTTTCTTGATCAGAATTGGGATTTTCTTTAGGAGTTTTTATTGCTTCAGAAAAATCATCCCATTCACTACTCAAATTCTTTGTTTGGGACTTTTCTAACTGATCAAGTGTGTCATGACTGTGGTGAACTTCTTGAGAAGTTGATTCTGTTCCATTACTTTCTCTTTTCTCTTGCATCTCTATCTCTTGGATTACCTGATCAATTATCTTTTCTGGGCTATCCTTTCTCGATTCAAATTTATTTTCAGAATGATCTGAATTATGAGGTTGATGCTCTGATTGACCTGACTCATCCTCAGACATGTCTTTTTCTTCATTGTCCAAGCTAATACTTGGAGTAGGTCTGTTGACATATTCAATAGTTAACAAGTTGAGAAGAACTCTCTCCAGTCTCTTATTTATATATATTTGGAAGGCTTCCAAATCATATTGGTTAACTTGACTGGCTACAAACTTAATTATATCTGAAAAATTTTCCATGCCTTGAAAGAGATCATTAAATCTGTCTATTTATTTTACAAAAGGATTCATTTTAAGCTCAGTGGTGTAATTTTTAATTACAACATTTGGATCATACAACCTCTTTGGCATTAATTCCAAATTCAATAGATTGATATTTGAAACTTCTTTGTAAGCATGGCCAATATCAAAAAGTGCAAAAGTACCACAGTATAAAGGAAAATTAGGCCAAATGGCCTTCTTAGCATTTTTCAGATGTTTAGTAATACCATTAACAAGTTGGTAGGCTATCTCTCTTGAAAGTAACTTATCAGGAACATAATATGGTAGGACATGGGAAGAAGCATAACTCCCAAATACGCTGACATATGTAAAATTTTCCTCTGCAAACTATCTATCCACGGAAATAATAGTTGTACTAGCTTCTTTGGAAACCCTAGGGGCTTTCTCATTGAATACAATCCAGTGCATAGGAAACATGACTCCATGAATTTTTTTATAAAAATGCAGATGGAATTCTGAATCCCAAAGGGATCTGTGGTAAATGTGGATTGTGGTAGGGTCTTGGGTAGTCCATTTTCATCCCATGGTAAAAAAACTAGAAGAAAAGCAGATTGCGTCCATGACATAGGAACTCATATAAAAGGGAGGTATTTCTATAGATGAAACACTAATTTTATTCCTATATTCTATGATGTGTTTGGCTAAATTGTCAGATAGGATATTTTCCCAATTCATAATTAAGGAATTTATGATTGTGTTAATCAATGGAACCCAATCTATTGAAAACTAAGTGGTATTAGGTTTTGAAAACAATCTACACAACATATCGGCAGCATAGCAATAAGGGGAAGGAATTTGGGCAATTGGGTATGTACCGAGTTTGTCTCTCTTCAGCTTTCCCTGGTCTTCCTTCCATTCTTTTATGACTTTCATGAGGTCTAGATGCTCTGCTCTAAAGATTTTCAGAAAATCCTCATCCTATTTCTGTTGCAGGGGGGTAGATGGTACATTTCTTTTAAATCTTCTACCCTAAATTGTTAAACACCATGTTGAAGCACACACATGGTGTATGAGAGAAGAATACACACACAGAAGAGACTAAACACACAATGAAAGATAAGCGTGAGGCTTTCTTATTTTCCATTATACAAAGATGTACATTTATAATACAATGGTGTGACTCTTGGTTTCACATTCCAAGGTCACTTGGACTCCATTGTGACTTTTCAAATTCCACACCTACCCATGTAGGATTAGGTGTTCCAACATCCCCCCTTAATCCGAAGGGGTATGTGTGAGTCCAAGAAAAGAGTTGTAATACAAATCTGCAAAGTATGCATGGCAGCACTTGGGCTGAATCAACTCTCTGAAATGTTGGAAAAAGAGGTGGTTTTAGGATGACCACAAACACCGGAACGCAAAACTTGTTGCAGTTCCCGGAACTCTTCCAAAACTGGCAAGAAGCTAAAGGCTTCTGCTAGAGGAATTGTCCCTCATATAAAAGGGAGACCTTCAACCTAAAAGAAGGGAGGTCTACTACCTGTGGTGGTTTTAGGTTGTCCACCAACCAAAGATGATGGTTTTAGGTTATCCACCAACCGAAAATGATGGTTTTAGGTTATCCACCAACCAAAGATGATGGTTTTAGGTTATCCACCAACCGAAAATGATGGTTTTAGGTTATCCACCAACCGAAGGTATGCTCATGGGAATCCGTATCTCTGGATACATCTCTGAATCCGGAATGACGAATTGTGGCTCAGGCTCGCTTGAACTGCTGGCTACAACTCTGAACATGGAATGAGAGATTGTGGCTCAGGCTCACTTGATCTGACGTCGAAGCTTGTACATGACCACCATTTGCCCCCCTGTCAAGGACAAGGTGAGATGATGGCAAAAACTCAACTGCAATTTTGTTCAATATCCGTGAACAAGTTCTAACATGTGTCGTAAACATCTTCTTGGTTGTTGATGCCCATTGCTAAGAAGCGATCCATCCAAGATGAATCTTGGTTCTTGCAGGAGACTTGTTTCTGAAGCATCTGTCTGAAGAATGGGTGTGCCGACCACAGTGCTTGCATGGATGAAGATCAAAACAGTGATCTTTCATATGGCCAACTCGATCATAGTGTTGGCATTTTACGATCTGGTGTTGTTGTTGTGGAGCAGGATCTGGAACAGCTGCAGGTGAACTGTCATACAGGAATCCGGCACTCTGAAATATGATGGGCTTTGTGTAGTCTGGAATATGAAAGGACACATCCTTTTCATATCCAAGACCAGTTTGGTGCTTGTTGTGGACAAGCTCTTCCCAAGGTCTGATGATGGGCTTAGGAAGTGCAGGTTGAACTGTTGCATCTGCATGTACATATGCTCTAGTACAAGGAACTGAATGTGAATCAACTGGAACTTTATCTTCTTTCTTCTGATGAGAGTCCTTCACAATGTTCTGAAAAGAAACAGGTTCAGAATGGTGACTCTTTTGCTGAATTTATTCTTGCTGAAGCTGAGTTTCCAATTGCAAAAACTCAATCTTTTCTTGTGCATCTAGCAAACAACTTTGAATGTTACAAAGAGCATTCTTGCTCATTTTTATCATATCATCAACATTTGAATGAATGAGGTTATTCAACAACTCTAATGCCTCATTGATTTTAGCCATTTTCAACAACTTAGGCTCAAAAAATGAAAGGGTGTCGGCTTCAACCGAAAATGCACCCGTTTACAATGATTCAACAAATACAAATGACTCCAAGGAATTCTCAAAGTACAAGGTGTGCTCCTCAAATGATGGAGGGCAATCAACAATGACTTACATCAACAACTCAAATTCACTGATTCCAACTATGAATGAAGAGGCAAATTCCACTCAAAATACAATGTCAATATCTCTGCAAAAATAATTTGTAAATGTGCAGCTGAAAACACTATGCAAGGAGTCTTTAAGGCAGCTGAATTTTCCTTCAAAGAGTTGTTTTCAATGATGCCAAACTTGTCTTAAAATGTCAATTTCTTCAAAAAAATCACCCTTATGTCAATGCCACAAATCACAACGTAAAATCTGCAATTTTCTTGTCATTTCATCATTTTCTCATTATCCCATTTCTTCTTCCTTTTTGCTGTCTTCTTCCTCTCTCTCTGTTGTTTTTTTTTTTTTTAATTAATTAAAAAATGGGAATAAGTTAAAAAGGGAAAAGGAAATATTAAGATGGGATGGAAAACTATATGGTGGGGGGGGGGTTTAATTAATGGAGGGGAATAAATTAAAAAAGGAGGGGGGATTATTAAAAGGAGTGGGAGAGTGGGGAGAATTTTGAATCTTTTTTTTTTTTTTTTTAAGATTAATTAAAATGGAAGGAATTTAAAAAGAAATGGGATTAATTAAAAGAAAGAGGATTAGTTGAAAATGGGAAGGGGAATTTAAAAAAGGGTGGAGAGAATTTATTATATGGAAAGGTATTATATGGAAAGTAAAGGTCGAATTTTAAAATGAGGGAGGGATTATTATATTGTAATGGGGGGTGAATTAATTATAAGTGGAGTTAATTTAGTGGGAGGGAATTTTAAAAAATTTAAAAGAGGAACGTAATTAAAAGGAGGGGATTTATTAATGGGGGAGGGGGGTAAGAATTAAAAAATTAAAGAATGAAAGATGGGGAGCGTATGGAAATAATGAGGGGATGGATTTATAAATTTAAAATTAAAAGATGAAGGATGGGATAATGGAAGGGCGGAGGCGTATGAAGGATGGGGAGCGTATGGGAGAGTCGAGAGTTGAGCATTTGATGCAGAAGGTGGCGGAGGGCCGTGGTGAGGGCCTTATGATGCGGAGGTAAGAGCTGAAGTGGTGAGGGCGAGGTGTGTAGAAGGTTATGAGTGATGATAGCGTAGGGTTAATGTAGATAGGAGGAGCCGGAGAGTGTAGAAGGTTAGATGCAGTCGAGCAGGAGAAAGGGGAGGCCGCATGGTAAGGGCTGGTGCGTAGGTGTGGGATGGGCGTATTGCAATTGAGAGTGGGAGCGATAGTGCAGAGGTCGAGAGGGGGGCCGAAAGGCCAAAAATTCAGAATTTGTTTTTTTTTTTTAATTTTATTTTTAATTTTATTTTTTAAAACAGCAGAGAGCAGGAAAACATCTTTACAACAACAGCAGAATTTTTTTTCCAGAGGTATAGCAGAACAAATCTTGCAGCAGAGAAACCCACAATTGTAGAATTTTCCAGAATATTTCAGCAGTAAAACCCAGAAATTTTTCCAATAGCCCAGCAGCAGAAGAATCCAGAATTTAGAGAACTCAGAAATCTCAGAAATTTCTTCAAAAACCCTCTTTAAACTATTTTCCAGAAGCTCAAAAATGCAGAGATGAAGAATTTTCCAGCAGAAAAAACTCAGATTTCTTTTGCAATAAAAACCAGAAACTTCTTCTTCTTCAGAAACTCAATTTAAACATTGTTTTCCAACAACTCTTCAATGCAGAAATTAATAGAAATTGCAGGAAAAATGAGAATGAAAACCTTCAGATGGGCAGTGTTGTCTTTCTTCAAAGCCAATGCCTGAATGCTGCCAATTTCTGAATTCTGCTCCTTCTCAAAACCAATGCTGAATGGGGCAAAATTTCTCCTGAAAAAACTCACTAAATGCTGCAAAAATGTCAAGAATTTTGCAGATATGCACAGGCCATAAACACAAATGGTTCACTCAATTTGGAGCAAGGCCAGCAATCGCCCGCTCTGATACCATGTTAAACACCATGTTGAAGCACACACATGGTGTATGAGAGAAGAATACACACACACAAGAGACTAAACACAGAATGAAAGATAAGCATGAGGCTTTCTTATTTTCCATTATACAAATATGTACATTTATAATACAATGGTGTGACTCTTGGTTTCATATTCCAAGGTCACTTGGACTACATTGTGACTTCTCGCAATCCACACCTACCCATGGAGGATTAGGTGTTCCAACATAAATGATGCTATGTCTTTTCCCTTCGAATACTTGAATGTTTTTTCTTTTATGTTTAAGTGGTCAATTACCCACTTAACCATGTCTGTGTAAGGGAGAATTTTTGGCCTTGCGGCTACCTTATGGATGAATGAACATGCAGCTTCGAAGTAAGTCGCGTATGAAGTAACTGTCGTGCCTGTTGTAGCAACTTTGGTTATTAGCCTTGGATTCTCGTCTTCGAAAAGCTTATATATTGGCTCCCATGATGAACTAACACACCCTTGTTGTAGGTGGTGTCTGAAAATAGGGGAGACATGTCTGAGTCTTCAGTAGATAGTGTTTGAGAAATTTCTTTTCCTTTCTTGTTCATTTCAATCTTCCTCACTCCGTTAAATGATTTCCTAATTTCAAGTTAACAAATCAAACATTAAAAGTATAGAGAACAGAGCGACAACTCCATCGTTTAGTTCAAACATGCATGAATAAATATGAATATATTAAATATGATATTAATCATTGATAATCATTTCAAAATAAAATCTCTTACACCTTTGCACGAAATAGCTATCAATCAACTTAAGACGTTAGATCTCAGACTTTGGTTTGATACAACATAATTTATTTTTCATGCTTGAGTAATTAAATGCCATTACTTCACATATCGCAACTTATAACTTTTACCGTTTATGATGTTTACCCATAAATTCTGTGAAATGCGATCTGCGCAAATCACACATCGCAATTATTATGTGGTAAAGAAATTTTATTTTGGTTAATTTGTGTGAAATGTGAATTGTGCATTCAAGAAGTCAAATAGTCGCGCTTTTTGGGACTTTAGAGCTTTATATTTATTTCTTTATTGGCTCGTTGGGTCCGCGTAATCGCAACTTATACCGAATTGCTTTATAATTTGATTGTTTAAATGAGGTGCGATGCGATAAACAAAATATAACAATGATTGAAGCGTTTGCAAGTTTTTTATATAACTTTGGAAAAGGCTTAGCACATTTCGCAGCCCGCATGACTTAGTGGATTGCAAGTATTTTGGGTTGTAAGTTATGCGTTTTGCGATGCGCTAAACCAAAAAAGTACAAAGAAAAAATTGTTTCCTAAGTTTCTTTTTTTAAAGCTAAAAAATAAATGAAAATAAATTTCCTAATTATTTCTAAAGGGTCCCCATTTATTAAAATAAATGGGGTGTGTTGTATAGCACAACATGTCCACAAATTTTTGATGTTCAAATATTTTAGTTTGAGAGCCCAGGTCAACGCCTTTTATTTTCTGCATGGAAAGAGCTTGAGAGGTGGCAAGCCCAAGGACTTCAGTAGACAAAAATAAAATATCAGAAGAGAGAGGGTCTCCTTTCCTTATACCTTTGGATGGAGTGAAAGTAGTCGATGGGGAGCCAGTGACCAGGATTAAAAATAAAGGTTTTGTGATGAGGCACATGACCCAAGAAATTCACATCCCATGAAAACCAAAAGTACAATGAGTGTGAAAGATGTATTTCCAGTTGATTTTGTCAAATTATTTCAACATGTATAGCTTGAGGATCATACCTGGGTTTTTGATAGTATGAATAGAATGCAAATTCTCTTGGATTAGGATAATACTATCCATGATTTTTCTCTTTTCCACGTATCCCATTTTCTCTGGAGAAATCAATTGTGGAAGAAGATATTTAAGTATATTAGCTACAATTTTTGATATAATCTTGTATATCACATTTCATAAAGCAATGGGTCGGAAGTCTAATGGGGAGTTTTCCTGACTGGAATTGGGAATTATGGAAATAAAAGTGGCATCAAAAGATGAAAGTAGAGAGGCCAATGATATTGAATCTTCTAAGACCTGTCAGATATCATGACAAGAATAGGCCAACAAGCTTGATAGAATTTTTTCGTATATCCATATGGGAAAAGAGATTTTTTCCTTAGCAGTCCCATGACTATTGCTTCTACTTCCTTCAAGGAGATATATTTTAAAAGTCTTGCATATTTTTCTTTAGTAATCAACTAGGGATGTGTTGTATAATTATTCTAATTGCATAGGATCTATATCTTGTTTGCTCCATTAATATATGACTAAAGTGCCCTGAAAGAAGATTTTTCATGTCTAAGTGATCCTCTACCCATTGATTGTTGGGTCCCCGAAGCCTATGAATATTTTTTATGCCTATATTTGATCATAGATCTATGAAAAAATTTAGTATTACACTCACCTTCTTCCGGACAGTTAACTCTTGACTTCTTCTTGTAGATTATTTATTCTTGGGACAATTTCTCTTGTAGCTAGTTCTTGAGTGTTCTCTATTTTTCTTTTAATTTATTTGTACTACTGTAATGTTCCCAATTTTAGCCTCAAGCTAAAATGGAACATTATAGTTGCACATTTTATTTTTGTTTAATAAAATTGGCAAGGAGACACCTTAGCCCCTTTTAGATGAAGAAATAACACTCCTAATGTGAAAGGGGAGTGAATAAAGAAGCTGAAATAAACACCAAGGGTGTGAATGGAACCCAGCTCACTTGATTAGTCACCATTGACTAAAGTCAACAGCGCTGCCCAAGGAGGAGGAGGCTTCCTAGAGAAGCTGCACAGTTTTGGAGGGAAGAGATTCACATGTGGGTGGGAACCCTAATTGGTGGGACCATGGTGGAGAAGATTTATCTCACTTTATATTGAGGAGATGGTAGCCCATTTTCATTATGTTATGATTTAGATCTTCAGACTTGGGTCTGCAAGGTTTGCATCCTAGGGCTGTTTAGTAGGGTGATGGTGCCCTCGGGCACTAGGGTGTTCCCGGTCGGGAATCCCTTCCTCTTCCTCAAGGAAGGATGAGGATTGAGCTACATTTCCTCAATCCGTCATTGGCCACAGATTCATTCATCTTCTACAACGTTATTTCTGCAGCAGAGAGGATGTTGTGTAGCTGGGTGCAGCTAGATAGGAACTCATGGAGTCTCTCTTGTTTAGTTTTGTTCAGTGGAGGAGTGTTATATTCATTGGAGGAGTTTCAAGGAGGATTCCCAGGAATTATTTCAGATAAGTTGGCATAGGCCAACATTCCATCATCTCCCACTGCGTAGTCCATGGAGGAAACTGCGTTATTTTAGAGGAGGCAGTGAGAGAGGGTTTCATGGAGCTCATTAGGAGGTGTTTTTGAGACAAAGGGATCAACCCTTTGTATTGGAGACATTATAAGAGGAGGGAAATTAGATTTCAGATCATCCATAGCCTCATTCATGTTTGGGTTCAGATGTACTGACAACTCTGTGATCACATTTTGTATTTTCCGGCATTTCTAGCAATCTCTCCTAGATTGGCTAGAAATATAGTATTTCAGCCCATTCCTTTGCTATTGGGATATTTATTTGTATCCTACAGCCACATTTGTATTTCATGTATACTCAGAAGCAGCTACTCTCATATAGACTGAGCAGGAATGGTCCTCCGGCATTTTGTGTAGCTGCAACAACTTATGTATTTAAGGGTTTATTCATGAGAGGTTGATTCCTATTGCAAAGGGGGTTCATTCCTCATGATATTTCTTATATATTATTGCTGATATAATCATATAATTTTGGTTTCATAAATTTCCCTCTTATGATGTATTTCAGATTTGCAGAGTTAATGTTCATGTTCATGTATTGTTGTAGCTCACTCTTTGAGCATTGTTCCAGAGATCTAGATTGGGGAGATCTGAATAACCCATCTAGGTGCATTTATTTAAGCTCATTTTCTGGAGGGTCATTTTATATGAGTTATTCTATGGCATCCCAGTGGTGTTTTGTCTTATTTATGCAAAAAATTCCTTATACAGCGTCCTCCAGGACCCTATAGCAGGATTTCTCGAGTTGGAATATTGCATATCCATCGGCAGAGTCTGTGAAGGGATAGCTAGCCTCGGGATCTCTCCCTTCTTTGAAGGAGACATATCCTGTATATGCCCCAACATTAAATCTCTGAAATGGAATTGCAGTGTCTCACTGAAGAAGGAAAAATGGAACATCTTAAGATGTTCCCGACGGAGCAGCATGTTCCTGAAAAATGGACATTACAGTGGTATCAGAGCATGATCTTGGCTCAGCCTGTGCCCAAGATCCAAGGCTATCAGAGAGAGGAGATTCTCTCCAAGGAGAGGAGATTTAAAAAGGAGAAAAGGAAAGAGGAATGAAGGAGGAGGAGGTTTCCCTTCTTCTTTTCCAGACCATTGAGCACATCATTGAAGATCTGCTGAAAGGGGAAAATTTTGGAGAATTTTTTTGAAAAGGGTTTGTGGATGGAGCAAGCCATAGTTATTTTCATGGATGGTGTGAGCATTCAACCTCACAAGCAGATCCACAGCACAGTACATTTCCCACAGCTACTGCAAGAAGGATGGATGAAAGGAGATGAGGCCTTTGGAGGAGCAGCGCTACAACTCAAAGGTATGATTCATGATAGATGATTTCAGAGTTCTATTTCATGTTCTCATGTAAATTAGAGATCATATGTTGGAGTCAGAAAGAGTTTTTGAAAGGGGATTGATGAAAATCAGTGTGCAACTGGGTGTGACAAAACTTCAAACACTTTGCGTGCATGGAGGGGAACCATGAAACAATGATCATTCCATCTTTCTAGATGGGAAGTAAATCAAGAGAATGGCTTGCTAGAGGCAAGACCCCCATTATATGAAGGGCACTCTTCCATTTGTGAGGGTATGGAGATATTTATTTCAAAGGAAGGCCAAGATACAAGGCCTCTCATTGAGGGGAGACACACTCACATTTTGGTAGAGAGGAGGTGCATAGAGGAACCTACAGTGTTGTGCCATTAGAAGAAGAAGAAGAGCAGAAGGATCGGCATGAAGGGATGATGGTAATTCACTCTTATCTACTTTAGATATTCTCTTCACATGGGAGAAGGACTACACTGTGCAGTAGAGAGAGAGAGAGGACCTTTCATTCCTCTCATATATTCAATCCACTTCCTATCTTGATGTCTCATTTTTAGAGGCTTTCCACTTGGGAGGCCACTTGATCTAGAGATGATGAGAGGCATCATGCTATTTGATTCACCACTCATTGGGTTCCAGAGGGGTGGATACATTAGAGGAGTCCATTACAGCGTAGAGAGTTTGGGGATAAGCTCAAGAAGGAGGGATACACCCTCTCAATTTTCAGTACCACCCATTCTCATCAGTTCAATGCGCAGATAGAGTTGTTGTATGGATGGAGGATAGCATCTTCATGATGCAGGATGACTGATCCATGGATTTGGTGAGAGAGAGGTCACTTCCTTTGGGGAAGAAATCTTTCATGCTTTGGAGTAGATGGAGGCCACTCATGCTTATATTTCCCAGGATCAGGAGATTCCTCGGAGATGATAGTCTCTCATGGGAGGCTTACTTTCAGAAATCATCATTTCTTTAAGCATGAGTAGCTGCATGATGGCATGGAAGCAACTTGGAGGGATAAATTTGGCATGAGGGGATGTCAAGGAAGTAGGCAACAGCGTGATGGGAGCACCTTATTGCAGATTACCAGTGCTGTCTATGAGGAGGATTGATCCATGTTGGAGGACTCAGCTTCTGGTTGAGAGGTCCCAGGATCTTGGTGCATGCATGATTCTTGGATGGCCTTGATGGAGATGGAGGACACTTAGTGGATGATATGAGCATCTATCATCATGGCAGGATCTTCTTGACTATAATTTCTAGTCTCAAGGAGAAATTTATGCATGCAGCACATGAGGACTTCCTAGCTATGCACTTGGATGCATACTTTGCCTTGCTAGAGGAGTTCACTTTGGAGGGAATTCATCATGATTTTCATCAGCATATGGATAGATGCATAGCCCGGTTGATTATTGGAAAGCTTGGCACAACCATTCCCTTACTCATTGGAGGAGAAGGAGAACATTCAGTTGAGCCATTTCAGCTCAAGAGCTATAGTGCATGATGGAGGAGGTATAATTTCAGGTTGGTATTGTACTTATTTTCATTGATTGAGGAGCATGATGTATCAAGGAGGCTTATTCCTTCTTGCATTTTTCATGAGGAGGTACTTGCAGATACTTGTAGCCTTGATTTTGGCTATTCTTATGATGGTTGTGGGGGGAAGCCACATACTTCTTGGTGTGCACCATTGGCACCAAATTGTATTTCATGCTTTCATCTTATAAGGAGATGTTGTGGCAGCAAAAAAGTGGCTAGTTCAGCACTTGTTATTTTGATTTTGAGGCAGGCCAAGGAGGCATTGTGCAGGTTCCATGAGTGGAAATTTGAACCACTCTCCAGTTGTCATGTAGCAACTTGCTTTGATTGTACATTGCTCCATGTATTTCTGATGTTTGTACACTCATGAGGAGCATTATTTGGAGAGTATTATATTTACATCCCATTGGGAGCATGATTCTCCCTATTGTACATGTCTTATCTTGCAGGAGACACCATGGGCATACCATGAATGCCACGTTGTTACTTTCTCTTCTTGTGGGAGAAACCACTTGGAGGATTTGTGGAGGCATTTCATGGCTGGATTTCTTGATGGGGTAGCTTGGGCCATTCTTAGAGGCCATACATTTCATCCCAAGGACAGAGGCAGCCCCATGCATGCTTCAAATGGAGAGAGGGCCATCATGATAAGCACCAACACAACTCTCCATTTAGCCCCAACACATTGCAGAAATCGGGGGTTGATATTTTATTTGGATGATTACATAGATGAGGAGATCATCATTGGGAGCCAAATTTTCCCATGCACATCATCACTCCTACCTTAAGGAGGCCTTAGCACAATAGGAAGGATTCCACTATGCCTTCTATCTTTCCATGAGGAGCATTATGTCAGCTTGCATACTAGGGAGAGAGCATTGGAGGACAGTTTCATTGCAACATATTTGAGCAGTGGTGGGACCATTTATGAGGAGGCCAAAAGAGATGAAGGGGGAGACAATTTTTTTCTCTCTATGTAGCTGCTTGAGGGCAAGAAAAATGTGGGAGGGGAGGACTGTAATGTTCCCAATTTTAGCCTCAAGCTAAAATGGAACATTATAGTTGCACATTTTATTTTATTTTTAATAAAATGGGCAAGGAGACACCTTAGCCACTTTTAGATGAAGAAATAACACTCCTAATGTGAAAGGGGAGTGAATAAAGCAGCTGAAATAAACACCAAAGGTGTGAATGGAACCCAACTCACTTGATTAGTCACCATTGACTAAAGTCAACAACGTTGCCCAAGGAGGAGGAGGCTTCCTAGAGAAGCTGCACAGTTTTGGAGTGAAGAGATTCACATGAGGATGGAAACCCTAATTGGTGGGACCATGGTGGAGAAGAGTTCTATAACTTTATATGGAGGAGATGGCAGCCCATTTTCATTATGTTATGATTTAGATCTTCAGACTTGGGTCTGCAAGGCTTGCATCCCAGGGTTGTTTAGCAGGGTGACGGTGCCCTCGGACACTAGGGTGTTCCCGGTCGGGAATCCCTTCCTCTGCCTCAAGGAAGGATGAGGATTGAGCTACATTTCCTTAATTTGGCATTGGCCACAACTTCATTCATCTTCTACAACGTTATTTCTGCAGCAGAGAGGACGTTGTGTAGCTGGGTCCAGCTAGAGAGGAACTCATGGAGTCTCTCTTGTTTAGTTTTCTTCAGTGGAGGAGTGTTCTATTCATTGGAGGAGCTGCAAGGAGGATTCTCGGGCATTATTTCAGATCAGTTGGCATGGGCCAACATTCCATCATCTCCCACTGCACAGTCCATGGAGGAAACTACGTTATTTTAAAGGAGGCAGTGAGAGAGGGTTTCATGGAGCTCATCAAGAGGTGTTTTTGAGACAAAGGGATCAGCCCTTTGTATTGGAGACATTTTCAGAGGAGGGCAATCAGATTTCAGATCAGCCATAACCTCATTCATGTTTGGGGTCTGTTGGAGTGACAACTTTGTTGTCACATTTTTTATTTTCCGGCATTTCTAGCAATCTCTCCTAGATTGGCTAGAAATCTAGTATTTCAGCCCATTCCTTTGCTATTGGGCTATTTCTTTGTATCCTATAGCCACATTTTTATTTCATGTATATTCAGTAGTAGCTACTCTCATATAGACTGAGCAGGCATGGCCCTCCGGCATTTTGTGTAGCTGCAGCAACTTATGTATTTCAGGGTTTATTCATGAGAGGTTGATTCCTATTGCAAAGGGGGTCCATTCCTCATGATATTTCTTATATATTATTGCTGATATAATCATATAATGTTGGCTGCATACATTTCCCTCTTATGATGTATTTCAGATTTTCAGAGTTAATGTTCATATTCATGTATTACTGTAGCTCACTCTTTGAGCATTGTTCCAGAGATCTAGATTGGGGAGATCTGAATAACCCATCTAGATGCATTTCTTTAGGCTCATTTTCTGCAGGGGAGTTGTATATGAGTTATCCTAGGGAATCCTAGTGGTGGTTTGTCTTATTTATGCAAAACATTCCTTATACAACGTCCTCTATGACCCTGTAGTAGGATTTCCCGAGGTGGAATATTGCATATCCATCATCAGATTCTGTGAAGGGCCAGCTAGCGTCAGGATATCTCCCTTATTTGAAGGAGACATATCCTATAAATGGCCCAACAATAAATCTATGAAATGCACTTGTAGTGTCTCACTGAAGAAGGAAAAATGGAACATCTTAAGATGTTCCCGATGGAGTAGCATGTTCCTGAAAAAGGGACATTACAACTACCCCCTGAAATTATGCTTTATTTAATCTTCTCCATTTGGATTTCAAGGGATTTTTTTTCCTTGAATATTTCTCCAAAGTATTTTTTTTCCTATTCCTTGATCTTGTGCTTAATTAATTTCATCCTTTGTTGAAATATGTACATCACCCTTCCTTGAATGAAGGTTGATTCCAACTACCATCATTTTGATTTTTGGGAGGAAATTAGGGTTCCTGGGCCAAAATACTTCGAAGCGAAATGGCTTATTTCTTTTGGATGCTGACTAGTCCAACTGCAGAGTGATGGGCCAATATTCACATAATTAACTTGGGAGAATTGAAGCATCGACCTTAAGGCCTAACATTAAGAGCTCCTCAGAAATCAGGAATCAATCCAGTGTTGAGGTGACCTGGTGATTCATCCTCTTCTGTCTTTCTAGGTGTGAGTAGCCTTTGATGTTTTTACATCGATTAATTTGCAAGAATCTATGAAAGAATTAAAGGAGTATGTTTCTTCCTTCAATTTCCTTATTCCACCCTTATTTTCCTGAAGGGTTCTTAGTAGATTGAAATTTCCAGCAACAATCCATGGGCTTGGCTTGACCATATCATGCACAAAATGAAGGTTAGAAATGAAGAGTTTCGTGTTAGAAGGGAGAATCAACCTGTAAACATTTGAGAGGAAGCTGTACTGGGAAGAATCGACTGACTGAAAAATCACTATGAGAATCCTAGGAAGGGAGAATGATTATCGAATAGAAACCATAGAATGATTTCGTAGAAGGGCTAAAAATCCCAATGTGCATAATGCACAATGTGACAATAATTCACAGTTTCTCCATATTGAGGGAATTCTTTGTGAAAGTGATCTGAAAATGAAACTATTTGTATTTGTTGTTCAAAGTATCCATTTTCATTTAATTAAGTGTGCAAAGTGTTTATCATGTCTTGCAATTTAAACAAAGTGTTTTTGGTAACTGTTTCTGAGTTTATGTGTGAGGGAATGTTAATTAAAATTATTGTTTAACATCTTAAATCAGAAATACATAGGAGTAAAACTTCACCATAATAACAAAAAAACATGATGAGGTAGTTCACCCCTCCTGGGCTACATCTGCTGGGTCCAAGGCTCTCAATGAGCATCTCCTTGCTCTATTAAGTTGCTCAAATTGGTGTTATAGTAAGAAAAATGCCTAAACACATAGAACCAGTTGTGAAATTGAATTCAAAAGACAGAAATAAGCCAACAATCCCTTTTATTTCACCTCAAACAGTGAAGTATAGCCCAATGCAACTCCATTTCCCTCATGACCCTGATGGCTCTCCAAGCTTCCCTGAAGAAAAAATGGCTGAAGAACACCTTTGTTAGCTTTGAAACTTGTCCCAAACACTCCAAAATGCTTATAATACCCAAAATTGACCAAAATTTCATCCAAAATGGTTAAATATTGGAGAAGTTATGACCTCCATAATTTTCTACCCAATGTCCCTTGGAAACCCCACCAAATGTGGGTGAACCCCAGTTAAAGCCACCAAAATAGTCGAATAGACCAGAATAGGCAGAACCGCACTCTACATTTGAGGGAAACATTAAATTTAACTGCTAGTGGTGGCGCGTTCACATGATATTTTTCTGGGATTGTTTGTTGGCGGATAACGTTAAAGAATCCACGCCCCTGGTCTTCAGCCTTAAGGTCATGTCAGAAGGGGGATAGCACGAAGGCGATTAAACCGGTTGTTCCACCCAAACAAATTTTTTAGCACCCGATTTCTATTAACGGTTGTATGAATAAGGGTTGGCTCCATAGGGGCTTAAAACTCCACTCATTCAACAAAATTCACGACAACTCAACTGACCCATAGTCGTTCAGGTCGGGTTGACCTCCACTGCTGCCATGACCCATTCAACATGACCCAAAGATGTTCACTTCCTGCACGAGGGCCTGACCACAATGCATTCAGTGTGACTTGACTGCGTTCAGGTTGGGTCGGGTCAGCCCATCAACTTTTTTTTTTTAAACATGACTTTGAACAAATGGCCTGGGGCTGCGTGGAAGCCTCTGGGCAGGCCACGTGGCACCCTATAATAGGCCCATAAAAAATTAAATTAAAAAATGAAATTTGCCACAAAATTTTTCTAAAATGACAATTTTTTTTTGTGTTCAAAAGTCCTATTTTGAAGGTTATTGGGAATTTTAAAACTTCAATATCTTTCTCATATGACATCGTATTTGAGTCCCATTGTAGTGTCAGAATCATAGCAACGAGGCCTATCTGGTCATTTAGGTTGCAACCAATTCTGAGTAGTTCCAATTTTGAGCATTTTTTTTCCACTTGGACATGATCACCTGATCACACCTCCCCTTTGTGAAGCTCTTGGACCCCAAAAGCCTTCAATTACCTGTTAAGAAGATGAGGGTACAGATCCCTCACCTTTTCCACCTCCATCCATTTTTCCTTACTCAGTTTGCTGCCTTTCAGACTAACCCGAACATAATCAACATTTCCCTTCCTCAAAGTGCGTGTCCTTCTGTCAAGGATAGCATCCTCTTTCAGCTCATCCAAAAATTCTGGCGAGAAATCCTCTATGGATGGCAGCTGAATGTCACTTTCATAATCAGCAATTAAAGGAGGTTCATACAAACATAAATTTTCCACATTCACAATGGAATACATTTTCATATATGAAGGAAAATCTAGTTTAAAAGCATTATTTCCAACTTGCTTAAGGATCTTGAATGGACCATAATGAATAGGCTTCAGCTTTTTACCTTCTCCTTGCATTATTTGCTTACTAATATGCAGCCATACCTCATCTCCTTCTTGAAACTTATGATCAACTCTGTGTTTATCATGCCTCTCCTTGTACTTGCCTTGAATTTTTTCAAGCTGTTCTTGATCCTGTTGATGTATGAGCTAAATTATTTCAATGAAAATGCGAGCTTTGTCAATGTCATATGCCCATCAATGGCGACATCCTTCTCAAGAATGAAATCTAAAGGTGACTTTGGCAAATACCTAAAGCAAGCTTCAAAAGGTGAAGTATTTGTAGAAGAGTCCTTGGCCCAGTTGTAAGCATGTTGAATGTAATGTAAAGTGCTCATCCCAAAGCTTGGGATGCTTGTTGCAATATCCTCTCAAATATGTACAATGGTTCTATTCACTACCTATGTTTGGCCATTTGTTTGCTGATGGAAAGCAATACTCTTCTTCAACTTGGTGTCCGTCATCTTCCATAGATTGGACTAAAAATTCCCAACAAATCTGGAATCCCTGTCACTAACAATAGAAGTAGGCAAACCATAATGAACCCATACATGTTGAAAATATAAATCAACAGTTTGTTCAACAGTTATAGATTTCTTACATGGCATAAGAATACACATCTTGCTGAATCTATCAACTACTACATAAAGATAATTATGCTTCTTTCTAGATAATGGTAGACCTCCAAAAAAATCCATAGAAACACTTTCCCATGGTCTAGAAGGTACTGGAAATGGCAGATATAAACCAAGCTTCCTATTGCTAGGCTTTCTTGTAGCACATAATGAACAACCTCTAATGAAACGTGAAACACTATCTACCATGCGAGGCCAATAACAATACCTCTGTATATGTGCCACTGTTTTGCTTACCTCGAAATGTCCAGCAATAAGAGAAGAATGAGCTTCTCTCATGATGCTTAGTCTCTCCCCTTGTGGTATACATAACTTGCTCATATGAAATGGAAAATTATTAGGCAAATTATAATCATTCTCCTCAACATGATTCCCTTAAGTCAAGTTAGCATACACATCCTTAAAATCAACATTTGATGCATATTGTTCTATGTAGCTCTCATGTATAATAGAATCATTCTTAAGTAAAGTAGTAGCACTAATAATAGGCCTTGAAATCATATCAGAAACTTTATTGAAAATACCTTTCTTGTACCTTATTACCAAGTGAAATTGTTGTAGGAAACCCATCCATCTGAAATGTCATGACTGCTGTAATTTACTTTGCGACTGCAAGTACTGTAAAGGCTGATGTTGGTATGAACAACTATTTCTTTGCCCATCAAATAGTGTTTCCACTTTTTAACGGTTTGTGCCAACGCATACAACTCCTTATCTTATGTATGATAATTCACAACAACACCATTAAATGTCTCAGAATGAAATGTGATAGGCTTACCATGCTGTAGGAGAACTGGACCCATGGCATAATCACTAGCATCGGTTTGAATCTTGAATTGTTGTCTCAAGTACGGTAATGCAAGGACTGGAGCTGAAATTATATTCTCTTTCAAAGACTTGAAAGCTTTCTGTTGCTTGCCTCCCCATTTGAAAGCACTCTTCACATTTTCCACTGCATGCATAGGAGCTGCTATGGCTTCTGAAATTTAAGATTTCATCTAAGTAGACAATAACGAAATCATCAAGAAAATGACTTAAGACATCATCCATTACTCGCATGAAAGTTGCAGGTGCATTGCATAAACCAAACAGCATAACAAGCCACTCAAAGAGTCCCTGTTTGGTTTTAAATGTTCTCTTCCAAATGTCACTTTCTGCAATTCTAACTTGATGATAACCACTACGTAAGTCCAACTTAGTGAAATATTTAGCATCTTTCAGGTGATCTAACAAATCATCTATCCTTGGGAGTGGGTAACGATTCTTTACCGTTATCTTGTTCAATGCCCTGAAGTCCACACACATGCGCCAAGTTCCAACTTTCTTTGGAATCAACACTATCGGTGACCCACATGGCTAAGTGCTTGGTCTTATGAACCCTTTTTCCAACAAGTTCTTAATTTTCCTCTTTATTTCAGTATTCTCCATAATAGACATGCGGTACATTCCTATATTAGGAAGAGGGCAATCTTGATGTAACTGGATTTCATGCTGAATCTATCTCTTAGGAGGTAAACCTATCGGTTCCTAAAACATCTCATGATGTGCATCAAATACATCATATAAATCTGATTTAAGCTTGGAATCACAATTTTCAAATGACTCATGATTCACATCAACCTTGGGCTTAACCATAAGAATTACAAAACTCTTACTAGAATTCACTAGTATTTTTACCTGTCCCACATTTACCATCGCTATATTTGCCTTCTTGTGATGTTCTCTAACAATGAAATCCTTGCCATATTTAAAAAGATGATACTTATTTTCATGGCGATGGAAGATCTCTTTCCTATCAAATAAGTAAGGACTTCCCAAAACAATTCGTGATATATCAAGCGACACTACATCAAGTTCAACTATGTCAATAAGGTGTGCAGTAATCACGAAACACAATATGCACTTTCTTGAGACTTGTAAGTTTTCATCCTTGCATATCCATCCAAGTGGATAAGGCTTTGGATGTGGAATGGTCTCAAGTTTAAGCTGTTTGACCAAGTCTTCTAATATGATATTTTCTTGTGACCCACTGTCAAATAGTGTGTCAATTTTTGTATGTTTTGAGACTACCCTCACATGGAAAAATTCAATTCTTTCTTCCTCATTTGGAGCTTGTACATGATAGTTTGAAGTACTAGTGCTTGGCTTAGTTTCAGTTTCCTTTCCCTTCATACTCTTCAAACCCATCGCTGCAATCTTGGTTTCGTCACTTGAATCATCACTCAATTCTTGTGGTGTAGTTGTAGTAGCTGCAGTTTTCTTCTTTCCTTTGTTTTTGTTAAACCGAGTTCTTTTTTCAGGATGTAATTTCCAACAGTTTTTCTCTTCATGGCCTTCTCTTGAATAGTGTTTACATATCACTTTCTCACCCTCTTGTTTGAAAAATTCATTCTTTTTTCCTTTTCCTTTAAAGGTTTTATCTTTGCTTTTCCCCTTAAAAGGCTTGTTTCTACCCTCATCAAAAGTGTTTTTTCCTCTAGCCTCTAAATGCGTAGCTTGTACACAAACTTCGTCTAGACTAATATTATTGAACATAAGGATAGTATGTCTAAGGTAGCTATGCAAACCACCTATATATTTCAGTAAAGTATCTTGACTTTGTAATTCTACCCCTAATAATAGTGCTCTTCTCCCAAACTCTTGGGCGTAGTCTTGCACATTTTTTCCCTTAAGCTGTCTGAAGTTTTTCCAGTTCATGATAGCCTTTTGTAAATGAGATAATGGATAAAATTGCTTTTTAATTGTAGTAATAAATTTAGCCCATGATAAAATTATCTTACCATGTTTTTTAATTTCATCCTTAGTCTTGGCTTGCCACCATACCAATGCTACTCCATCCATTCCCAAAGAGGCTAACTGTATCTTGGTGTTGTCATCATGAAGGTTCTGTATCCTTAAGTAAAAGTCCAACTGTCTTATCCAATTGTCAAGTTTCTCTGCATTGAATTCACCATTAAACATAGGAAACTCAAATTTAACATCAAGCTTTAAAAATGGACTTTTACTAGTGGTTTTAGACTTGTGATATTTATTCACTGAAGTTGAGGATGACGATGTAGAGGAAGAGGATGAAGATGGGGATGGTGGATAACCATTTCCTCTGTGTCCTTTCTTTGACTTGTCATCACTTTTCTTTCCTCCTGAAGAACCCTCTCCTTCTTTCTATTTTTTAGACCCTTCTCCAACAAGCCTATCATTCCTTTCTTGGTAGAGTATCCTCACCATCTCCGTCATGTCCAAGAAAGCCTTTCGAAACACCCGTTCCTCTTCTTTGGGATCAATATCTTCAGGAGCTTCTCCCTCTCTTGAAGACATGCTTGAAGCTACTTCTATGGCTCTTGGAGGTGGCTCTCTAGCCCTTCTTGGTTGAGGATTACTTTGTGCACTAACCAATTGTCCTTCACCTCTCTTGAGTTTAAGCCTAGTAAGCATTAAAACTTGCAAAAAATCAACTATATATTTGCACAAAACAAATGCTGAGTAAAACTCTAGCTCCTAAGGCTAAAATCCTTAGCTATGATACCATCTGATCTAAAAATGAAACTATTTTTATTTTCTATTCAAAGTATCCATTTTCATTTAATTAAGTGTGCAAAGTGTTTATCATGTCTTGCAATTTAAACAAAGTGTTTTTGGTAACTATTTTTGAGTTTATGTGTGAGGGAATGTTAATTAAAATTATTGTTTAACATCTTAAATCAGAAATACATAGCAGTAAAACTTGACCATAACAACACAACAACATGATGAGGCAGTTCACCCCTCCTGGGCTACATCTACCGGGTCCAAGGCTCCCAATGGACATGTCCTTGCTCTATTAAGTTGCTCAAATTGGTATTACAGTAATAAAATGCCTAAAAAGGTAGAACCAACTATGAAATTGAATTCAGAAGACAGAAATAAGCTAAGGATTCCTTTTATGTCACCTCAAACAGTGAATTATAGCCCAATGTAGCTCCATTTCCCTCATGGCCCTGATGGATCTCCAAGCTTCCCTGAAGAAAAAATGGTGAAGAACAACTTTTTTTTTAGCTTTGAAACCTGTCCCAAACACTCCATAATGCTCAGAATACCCAAAATTGACCAAAATTTCGTCCAAAATGGTTCAATATTGGAGAAGTTATGACCTCCACAATTTTCTGCCCAATGTCCCTTGGAAACCCCACCAAATGTGGGTGAACTCTATTTAAAGCCACCAAAATAGTCGAATAGAATAGAGTAGAATAGGCAGAAACATGATCTACATTTGGGGGAAACATTGACTTTAACTGCCAGTGGTGGCGCGTTCACATGCTAGTTTTCCGGGACTGTTTGTTGGCGGATAACGTTAAAGAATCTGCGCCCTTGGTCTTAAGCCTAAAGGTCACATTGGAAGGGGGATAGCACCAACGTACTTAACCTAGTTGTTCCGCCTAAAATTTTTTTTTAGCGCCTGATTTCTGTTGACGGTTGTATGGATAAGGGCTGGCTCCGTAGGGGCTTAAAACTATGCTCATTCAACAAAATTCATGACGAATTGACTGACCCATACTCGTTCAGGTCGGGTTGACCTCTACCACTGCCATGACCCATTCAACGTGACCCAAAGACGTTCACTTGTTGCACAAGGGCCCGACCCAAACGCGTTCAACGTGACCCAAAGACGTTCACTTGTTGCACAAGGGCCCGACCCAAACGCGTTCAACGTGACCCGACTACATTCAGATCGGGTCAGGTCAGCCCATCAATTTTTTTTAAAACATGAATTTGAACCAATTTTTGAACCAATGGCCTAGGGCCACATGGTAGCCTCCAGGAATGCCATGTGGCACCCTGTAATAGGCCCATAAAAAAATAAATTAAAAAATGAAATTTTCTACAAAACGTTTCTGAAATGACAATTTTTTTTGTGTTCAAAAGTCCTGTTTTGAAGGTGATTGGGCATTTTAAAACTTCAATATCTTTCTCATATGACATTGGATTTGAGTCTCATTTATGACACAAGAATCGAAGCGACGAGGCCTATCCAGTCATTTAGGTTGCAACCAATTTTGAGTAGTTCAAATTTTGAGAATTTTGTTTCCACTTGGACATGATCACTTGATCAAAAAGAGAATGTTGATATTATTTGGTTTCTTGAAGCAAAAGAACGTCAGGTTGATTCATAGAAATTATATTTTTGAGGATGCGGAATTTAGATTTTTTCATTTAATCCATTCATGTTACATGAGAGGATATTGATCATTGTGATTAAGGTTGGGTGGGAAAGAATTTTTTCATTGGTGTCACCCTTCTCGAGTTAACCAAAAATTTTCCCATATATTGCAGCAATTGAATGTTCGATTTTCATCCTTTTTTCTCTGGTTATTTCATGTTCGATGGGAGTTCCTATGTGGAATTATTCTTTATCCCTTGGATTGAGAAGGGTGTTGAAGGGAATGAGATAATATATGGCTTATTGGCTTGTTATAGGATCACATATTGGTGCCAAAGATAAGCACAAGCTACTAGTTGGATTTGGTCCTCAGGAATCATAGCAAGGTCTTTTTGTTACCACTCCCCGATTATTTGTTGCAGGTCCATTGCTTGTAGATTTGTATCTTGTAGGTACTTTTCCTCCATCGGGGACATATGTTCCCTCATGGGGTCGAGATCATTTTGAGGCGGGTTTAAAGTCTCCATGGTCTCCTTGTTCTTTTGTTGTTGAAATGTTTCTTCATAGATTATAGTGTGAGCCACCTCTGGTTCCTTTGTTTCATCTGGTTGAAGAATTGATTATTTATTTTAATTCTACACATTAAAGGGGTTTGGAGGATTTCCCTTCCTATTAGTAGTCCTCTTAAGCCCAGCTACTATTTTTAATCCCTCATCTCCTGGCTGCGAGTTCACGTTGGCTTGATTCACCTCCTGGGTTGTTGGTTTGTTAGGGAAATATTTGAGGAGATGGTCGTAATCATGGAAAAGCATGCATCTGAATGGTATTTTCTTGTATTCTATCAACTTGTGCCAAATATCATCTTCATATTAAAGTTGAATGCTGGCAGGGAGGAGTTTTGTGAGATCCATAAAGATGCACAATATTTCATAGGAAGTATATATTCCTTTCTTTGTTATGTCTGAGAGCATAGGAAACTCCCCCAGTTTTTTTTCAATGTGGGATAATATTTATGGGTCCCATTATTCCTAAGGCAGGGAATATAATCTAATCCATACTGGAATATTGGAGAAGTCTTCCTTCTCCAGATTGAATTTTGGAACCCATGGTTTGATGAAGAGTCTAACAAAGTTCATGAAATAGGGTCCTCCTTGCAGAATATTGTCCCTATCTTCAGTGTTGTTAAATATTACTGTGAAAAAAACCCCTGAGCCTAATTTTAGTTCTGCATCTCTCTTAATGGTCTAGTTTCTCCTTAGATAGTTGAGCAGAGTTTTTTTTGTTGGCTAGGGGTCTATGAAATTGTAGATCAATGCTCTTTTCATCATCCTTTCAATGGTGGATCCTAATTTTCTATCAGTATATCAAGAAGAGGTATTTCTTGAGCTTGTGGCTGATAAGGATCTAAATTTTGGCTTGATTTGGCAGGTGAATCTTGCATTGGAGTGATTTTTGGTTTGTGGCCAGATCTTGATGGTATTGTTGGTTTGGATTGTTGAGAATGTGTGTGAGTGGTGATTTGTTAGATAGAGATATTGGCAATCACTGACTTGTAAGAGGGGTTGCCATTAGCCCCCCAAGGGATGCCATGTGAGCTGATAGTGAGGTTATAGAAGCTTCATATCAGTGCATGTTCAGGAAACCTTAGTAGATCCCTCCTTCTTCATAGAACAAACTTCCAACTTGTCATGGTAAAAATATTTCACTCGCAATTATTTATATTAATAAAATATTACAATGTCCATGTGAATTAAAACCGGCATAGATCCATGGATATAGCAAGGTCCAAGTGGGATCATTCTATTTCAATATCAAAAGCAACAATTGTTGATAAAATAAATCTAATAGAGGTTAACTTGGCAACAAGAGAAAAAATATCACTGAATTCAATTCTCCCTACCTGGGGATAACCCTTTCTTGTTAATCGAGCTTTGTATTTCTCCACTATGTCTTCTACATTCAACTTCTTCTTAAACACCCATTTTCTCCCAATGGGATTTATTTTAGATGGAAACTCCACTAGATCCTAAGCCTCACTCTTTTCCAAGGTTTACATTTCTTCCACAATGGTATTTTTTCAAAAAAATTCCATCCTCTGGATCTTGTTGTTATAACTTAAATGTAACCCCCTTGGGTCTACTAGGAGGGAACAACATCTCAGAAGATGTGTTTTTTCTTAGATTGTTCAGTCGACATAAACAATCCAAAATGGAATTCAATAGGATTTATGATTCTCCTGCTTTAGGTTGTAAGACAATCCTTCTTCAAATTGAAAGGGTATTCCTTATGTGTGTGTGTGTATATATATATATATCGAGCGAGAGAGAGAGAGAGAGAGATGTGGCCATATAATAAATAAAGAAGTCTTGAAAATAATAAATGATTAATATTTTCAATGATTGAAAGTTATATAAAACATATGATTAGTGATTTGAATGCAAACTTCAAATATGCAACCAAGATCAACATTGTTATAGCTGAACTAACAAGAAAAACACAACAAAATAAAAAAAAGAGGAACATAAGGAACAAGAAGAAAAACATAAAACTAAAAATAAAATACATATCATTAGAATATAATACTATTTCATATGATAAGTGCAATGAAATCATTCAACATCATGCATTGATATGTTTTAACCTAAAAGAGATCGGTTAAAAATATCCTAAACTTAAAGCTTTAGACAATGTTTATATAAAGAGAAATCAATCAAGTAATATTTGATATGAGTTGAGAAACGTGACTAGTATCGGTCTTCATAATTGTTGTCTAGCTCATGACATAATGTAATTGATCCAATTTGGATCCTGAAGTTTTGTGTTGAAATTACAAAATGGCCAAGATGGACATTTATAAGTAATTAGTCATCGATTTTTGTAATAAACATGCTATGTCTAAATTGCATCAACCAAGAAGGTTTTATGAGTAATGGTTCATCGACTCAAGTCATCAGTAGGATCTTGTCAAAATTGGTAAGCGAGCAAGATGGTCACACACAACATTCTTATTATAGGCAATAATTCAAGTTCAACATGTTCGTTGTTAGCTTCGACATCAACGTTAGTGACTTTGACAACATTCACCAATGATTTTCTCTTCATGAATTGAAGCCCAAAATGTCGTCATGTAGAAAGTCGTCATAGTGAGTTGAGTCAACCTGTGACAATGAAACATTAAAGAGCATAGTCATGATGAGAATTGTAAAGTGCTAAATCCATGTAAAATACCTAAGGATAAAATAAAATCCTAAGAGTAAACATTAAGCACTAGAGAGTCTAAGCTAAGTGTTAGTTCTAGGCGAAGATGTTAGTGATTAGTCTTAAAAACATTTTGTTAAAGACTAAATCCTAAAATACCCAAGAAATAGCACAAAAGGTTATGCCTCGTCTAAGTGCTAATTTTAAACCTAAGGTTAAAATCCTAAGGTGAAATAATGTAAAAGGACTAATCCTAAAACCTAGTGCTAAAGTCCTATTCTTTATAAAAACTATCCATGGTGATGAAATTCTAAACATTATAATTAAGTCATGAAAACCCACTTTCAGACTTATATTATAAATCTAAATGTTTTGACAGACCAAAAATGCACATGATAATTGTTGGAGGTCTCTAGCCATGTGAGAAAAAGTAAATAGTTAGAGTTAGTTAGGAGTTCTCGGGTTTAAACAGTAAACTGAACCCGTCAATAGTCGATGTGAAAGCTTCAGAATTCAAGGGATAAGCTGCAGTTTTAGTTGACCGCAACAGATAACCGTGTAAAGGGACCTTATTAGAACCATCCACATGTGAACAGAGTTAAATGTGGCATCAAAGTACCAGCTAACTATGCCGACTACCTGACTGTGACCACCAGAGATAAGGCTTATCACATGTTAGTGTTATCCGCAAGCGCTAGCAGCAACTGTCTAGATTGAACGTCAAAGAAGTCACCTTCCAAAAAGTTGTCACATGCCAACAATTTATACCTCCACCCAGTTTGGTTGACGATCGAGGTTATTTTTATCCTAAAGTTTGTTTTTGGGTTTTTTGCATAAGAAATGGTGCTGATGCAATTAAAGGACCTTATCCTTTAACACCTAGGTGTCAAGTAGCCCTAGGTCAACAAACTTCAAGAGCTCAACCTATATCCAATTTTTGCCTCGACGATCTCAAAGAGAACCATCATGATATGAGCTAAAATCTAAAATAGGTTTTAAAATGATTATTCTCATTAATTAGTTATCTAAAAGTGGCATTGACATTAAACCTAATGAACCGTAATCTTTGATGTATGAATATAGAAATGAGGGAATGGATTGGTTTAATGTCATTTTCCCTCATCATATTTAAGAAAAAAAATATGTTTTGAAGAGGAGAAAGGAGGTCTCAAGAGAAGAATTAAAGAGAAGTTATTTTTGAGGAGCATTAGAGTACGTTGTAGAGAGTTTTGTTTTTGCAGGAAAATTGTGGAGAAGGAGAGCTCTAATTCTTGCATACATTCAGATTTGAAGTTCACTACAGTGCATCGAGTTCCACTTCAAACATCAAAACTAAGTCCATCTACTTTTGTGCAGAGGTCCAAACACTTCAATTTACTAGTCAAAGTATGTTGATCATCACAAGCTTTTCTTGGCCAACTGAAGGCCTACTCAATTAAAGAGACAATATTTGAAAATCTTGTTCAGGAAAATTGCCTTCTACATTGTTAGTAGTGTTGTTTGGCGCTTATCAGCTGACAAATCAATGTAATCCTTTTCTCTCGGCTTTCTTAATACAACGGTCACACACCTTTGAAGCAAACCCGGAGACGTAGTCCAGGAGGGATGAACTTCGTCATTAATTCATGTTGTCATTATAATTTTGATGTTACGAATTCTGCTTAAAATTTAACATTAAAATTAACGACTTATTTCTAAAACACTTTGTGTTAAGAAGTTCGAATCACATACAAGCAACTGTTTCAGTTATTCTTCTTGCCATTCTCATTTTTGTCAAGGGTTGGAAACATCTTGTCTATCAATTTCAGATCATATTTTGGTATCAGAGCATAGTAGCTCTTTTTTTCGGGTTAAAAAATGGGCAAGAACTCAAGACAACAGCTTCAGTTGAAAGAACTCAAAGAGTTCATTCAACAATTTCAGTAGGAAAATACTGCTCTACAAAGAATGGTGCAAGCGCTGGAAAGTGACAAGAAGATATTGCAGTCTAAAATTGAAGTCTTGAGAAAGAATAAAAGAGGAAACAATCCTCTAGTAGAAGGTGGAGCTACTAAAGGAAAGAAGCCAACAATATATCTTCATCAGGAGGATGAAGATAGTTCTTCTCTTTCATCAAATCCAAAATCAATAGGAGAGGCCATCGTAACATTTTCCTCACCTTTTGAGGAAACTCCCAACATATTTCTATCACCAAAAAGTGATTTAGACTCAGAGGAAGTTTCTAGCCAGAAGCAAAGTGAAGCTTCTGAAAGAAAAGGTTTGTCCATGATGAAGGCCATGGGATATCAGGAAGGAGAAGGCCTCGGAAAGAATGGTCATGGAAGACTTCTACCAATAATTGTACAAGAAAGGCCTAGGTTATGGTTTAATGAAGTGCGAATATTGTGAAAATATGGGCCACATTTCAAGTCAATGTTAGTCCCTGAATCCCGAGCTTATGCCAAAGAAGCTATAGGACAAGAAAGGTAAACAAAAGAAATCCTATAGTAGTGATTCTAGAAGTGATTTATTTTATCAAAATTGGGTTATAGAAACTGATAAAAGAATATATCCATGCACATTTTGTGGAATTTCATGGCATTGTGTAGAACATTGCTGGAAGCATATAGCCTACAGTAAGAAAGTTGGAGCTACCGGAAGCCAACCGCAAGAAGATGATTAAACACTACAAGTGAAGAAGCATTCAAGTAAATCCTTGCTTCAATCTATCAATGAATCCACTGAAGATGAACAACATTCAGGAAATTCAAAAAGTACAAATTCCAATGAGATAATTTGTTAGCATTGAAAATTTACAAGGCATGCTAAGAGAAAATGTCCAATCATACCACAAGAAACAACATTGGCTTCGGCAGAACATGAGTCATCCAATTCAACTACTGGGGAACATTCGACTGCCAAATGAAACTGGGCAGAATATATGCCATATGTCTAAAATGACTTTGTAAAAAATTTGTAGATCTAGAGTAGTCTATATCTAGGATCTAGAGTTTTTTTTTTTTCAATGCATTGTAATAAAAAAAATTTGGAGAACCAAAAGTTCATTTTGTGGGAAGGTGTGATCCAATTTTGATCCTGAAGTTTTGTGTCGAAATTACAAAATGGCCTAGATGGAAATTTATAAGTAATTGGTCATCGCTTTTCGTAATAAACAGGTTGTGTTGAAATTGCATCAACCAAGAAGGTTTTATGAGCAATGGTTCATCGATTCAAGTCATCAACAGGATCTTGTCAAAATTGGTAAGTGACCAAGATGGTCACACGCAGCGTTCTTGTTATATGCAAGAATTCAAGTTCAACATGTTCATCTTCAGCTTTGATATCAATGTCAGTGACTTCAAAAACATTCACCAATTATTTTCTCTTCATGAATTTAAGCCCAAAATGTCGTCATGTAGAAAATCGTCATATTGAGTTGTGTCGACCTGTGACAATGAAACAATAAAGGGAATTAGTCATGATGAGAATTGTAAAGTGCTAAATCCATGTAAAAGACCTAAGGATAAAAGAAAATCCTAAGTCTAAACATTAAGCACCAGAGAGTCTAAGCTAAGTGTTAGTTCTAGGAAAAAATGTTAGTGATTAGTCTTAAAAATTTTTTGTTAAAGACTAAATCCTAAAATACCTAAGAATAGCACAAAAGGTTATGCCTAGGTCTAAGTAAAAGGACTAATCCTAAAAAACTAAAGCCTAAGTTCTAAATCTTAACCTAAGTCTAGAACCTAAGGAGCATAATATAAAAACTATGGCTTTTGGCATTATAAAAACATTGAAAAACATTACAAATTGTAATTATTTTGACAGTAGCTAAACTGCGTCAAAAAAGACTAACTGCTATAATGTGAGAAAATGTATGTAACCGAAAGCAGTTGGAGTTTAGTCAGAATTGTCGGGTTTAAACAGTAACTGCAACCGTTTGCAGTCCATGTGAACACTGCGAGAGTTAAGGGATAAGTCGCGAGGTTAGACCGCAACCGTAGGAACAGAACGCAAAGAAATCCACCTTCTGAAGCTGATCACATGCCAATGTTATCTGGCAGCACAATACCGTGACCACCAGATTGACTGTCGCTGTAGCCATCGTCCAAAAAGCCGTCACATGCCAACAGCTTATACCTTTGCCCGGTTTGGTTGACGATCGAGGTTATTTTTATCCTAAAGTTTGTTTTTGGGTTTTTTGCATAAGAAATGGTGCTGATGTAATTAAAGGACCTTATCCTTTAACACCTAGGTGTCAAGTAGCCCAAGTTCAACAAACTTCAAGAGCTCAACCTATATCCAATTTTGGCCTCGATAATCTCGAAGAGAACCATCATGATATGAGCTAAAATCTAAAATATGTTTTAAAATGATTTTATTCATTTAAATCATTATCTAAAAATGGAATTCACATTAAACCTAATGAACCATAATCTTCGATGCATGAAGATATAAAAGTGGGAATGGATTGGTTTAATGCCATTTTCCCCTCATCCTATTTAAGAAAACAAAGATGTTTTGAAGAGGAGAGAGGAGGTCTCGAGAGAAGAATTAAGAGAGTGCTTTTGGAGGAGCATTAGAGTGCATTGTAGAGAGCTTTGTTTTTTCAAGAAATTGTGGAGAAGAAGAGCTCCAATTCTTTCTTACATTCAGATTTGAAGTTCGCTGCAGTGCATTGAGTTCCACTTCAAACATCAAAACTCAGTCCATATACTTTTGTGCAGAGGTCCAAATGATTCAATTCACCAGTCAGAGTGTGCTGATCATCACAATATTTTCTTGACCAACTGAAGGCCTACTCAAGTAAAGAGACAATATCTGAAAAGCATGTTCAGAAGAATTGCCTTCTACATTGTTAGTAGTGATATTTGGCGCTTATTAGTTGACAAATCAATTTAATCCTTTTCTCTCGGCTTTCTTAATACAATGGTTGCACACTATTGAAGTGGCCCTAGAGACGTAGTCCAGGAGGGACGAACTCCGTCATTAATTCTTGCTGTCATTATAATTTTGATGTTATGCATGATGCTTAAAATTTAACATTAAAATTAACAGCTTATTTCTAAAACACTCTATGTTAAGAATTTGGAATCACATACAAGCAATTGTTTCAGTTGTTCTTCTTGCCATTTTCATTTTGGTCAAGAGTTAGAAATATCTTGTCTATCCACTTTCAAATCACAATCCCTCTCAACAAGAAAGGGATTATACTCACCCCGATCCTGCCTCTATGGTATTCGAATTTTCTCCTGGTGAGCACCTTCGTTAGAATATCTGCATCCTGATCTTCCATGGGAATGTACTGAAGTAAAATTAATGCACCTCTTCACAAAATCTCTGAGATGGCAGTATCGGATATCTATGTGCTTGTATCTATCATGAAACACATGATTAATTGAGAGTTTAATGAAACTCTGATTATCACAACGTATCACTGTTGGATCCATTTGAGAACCAAACAAACCAACCAATATATTTCTCATCTAGATAGCCTCACATGTAGCTTGAATTGCTGTCATGTATTCTACTTCCGCTAAACTGAGTGCTACAGATTGATGCTTCCTGTTGTACCAAGAAACTGTTGTCAATCCCTCTTGATGTGCTCTTTTGTCTGATGGACTACCTGCCCAATCTGCATCCGTGAAGGCTTGAAGCTTCACTTCCTCTGTCCATCTGTACCATAATCCATACTCTGATGTGCCCCTTAGGTATCTCAAGACATGCTTCCCCACCTTCCAAAAGAGCTTGGTAGGATTTACCATAGCTTGACTCAACTAGTTAACTGTGTAGCAAATGTTTGGTCTAGTGTTCACTAGATACATCAGTGAGCCAACTAACTGCCTGTAGATAATAGCATCCACTATCTCTCCAGAAGTAGCATCCTCTTTCCTCCAATTTGTTGGAGAGGAGTGTCCATGGGTTTGCAGCTCTCCATGTGAAACTTACCCAATATCTCTTTAGCATACTTTCCTTGAGAAACCAAAAGTTCACCATCCCGCTGCCATATTTCCAAACCAAGGAAATAATGAAGGAGTCTAATGTCCTTCATTTCAAACTCCCTTGCAAGATCCTCCTTGCATGAGTGTATCAGCTGCTCATCACCAATAAAAATTAGATCATCAACATAAATTACAATAAGCAATAACTTACCCTCAACCACAATATGGTACAGGTTTGCATCAACTTCAATTTTGGTGAAGCCCAATCTGGTGAAATAACTGTCAATCCAAGTGTACCAAGCACGAGGTGCTTGCTTCAACCCATACAATTCTCTCTTGAGTCAACACACCTGTGACTCACTATCAAAGATCTCGAAACCTTCTGGCTACTCTATGTACACTTCTTCCTCAATAAATCCATTGAGAAACACATTTTTCACATCCATCTGATGAATGCACCAGAACATCTACGATGAGAGTCCAAGGATGGATATAATTGAAGAGTACCTTGAAACTGGTGAAAAATTATGATCATAATTGATCCCCTCAATCTGTGAGAATTCTCGGGCCACAAATTTGGCCTTGTATTCTCCACACTCCCATCACCAGCTTGCGTTACCTTGTAGATCCATTTAGATCCAACCACTCATCTATCGAACGGTCTTGGGACAATCTCCCATGCACTGTTCTTGACAATGGATTCATATTCCTCCACCATTGCATCAACCCAAATTGGTTGCTGCACTGCCTCCTGAAAGGAATATGGTTCAATCAAAATATATTTACTCATAAGAGTTGTTGGAATAGGGTCTCCTACAAAGCTGCGAATCTGGTCCATTTTGTATATTTTTTATTATATTTAGTCTAACACAGGGGTTTTGGGGTGGGTCAAAGCCCCTAATGCATTGTAAGTGGGTCAAGGATAGACCAAGAGTTCGCAAACCACAGTTTGCAGACCATTGGATGCGTAGGCCAAAGTTGTATAAGTAGTTGAACCTTTTTTGAGTAGTAAGAAAGAAATGAATTAAGGCTAGTGCGAATCAAAAATTAATAGATCTGTTTTGGGCTATTGGGGAAAGGAATCCTGCTGGCTGTGTGCGTGGAGATCCTCAGTCCTGCTGTGTGCAGACCCTGCTGCTGTGTGCGCAGGTTGGGTTTTGGGTATTGTAAAAGGATTTGAAGGATTAATGAAAGCGGAAGGTTGTTGGAATATCTGAATCCGTTAATGCGACTCTATGATATCTATTATGTTATGCATGGTTCTATGTGGAGTTACGAAAGTAACTGTGTTATTTTCTTATGCTACATTGACATTTGATCTGAAACTGTTTGTTATACTTTATGCAAGAATAGATGCGATAGTTGCTTTATTGTCATGTATCTATTTTTTACTATTATTATAAGTGGTATTGCGCACATGGATGCGAAAGGACTGATAGATATGGGTTCTGTGATATACGATCCAATATTTGTGAAGTCGAACGCAACTCTTCCTGACTTACCTACTCTCTCCCAGGGTGCGGAAGCCTGGTTCCAGCACCCTCCCATACTGCTTCGAGTGAGACTTTGGCCTGCGCAAGCAAGTCACTGCTGAAAGGGCCAATAGTATAGGGGTTTGTTGGCAAACCTTAACCTCTAAACCTAGGTCAGGACCCCTCAAACCAACAAATGGTTCCGTCGCCGAGACCGAGAGCATTTTGAGAGAGGGATCGGGTAATGTCAAGGCCATACTGGAAGGCTAAAAGAAAATAAATCGATGAATGGTTCGAACAACAAGTTCAGGAATTTGTAGTAAAATAAAACTGCAGTAAGAGTTTGACAACCGAAGAGTGGAAAAATAAGTATATTTTCACGAAGATCTACGAGATCTTCTTTGTAACCATTGCGATCGAGCTCCAGGAGTGGCTCGCAAGGTTTTTTGAATTCCAAAAGTGTTGGAAGGATGAGCGGGTCACATAGTGGACCCAAAAATTGATCCAGCAACTAGAAGAGACTAATAACACCATCACTCACATGGTGGACCACTGGGTGGACAACGTGCTAGGAGGGTTCGTGACAGAATTTTCCATTGATCAGTTCGTCTCCTACTATGAATAAAAGTGAATATTCTTCAAAGGATTCCGGGTTAAGTTTTTGAAGACCTTAACATTGCTAATTAAGATATTATTGGTCGAAAAAAGTATTCTATGTAGCCACACCGAATGAATGACCTTTGATCTGGACAGGAGCACAACTGAAAGTGGAAAATACTATCGAACCAACTAAGAAGGAGGTAGATCTATCTACAGCCCGGTAAGAGAAGCCTCTACGTAGAGTCCGCTAGCCACACCACTTTCAAACCAACGTAGGGGTAAGAATTCACCTACACCACCACCATCACCGGAAGATGACATGGCTGAGCACATGAAGTTTCCTACCTTTAAGGGTGTGGGAGATGAAGACATGGATCAGTTCTGGTTTGTCGTAGAATCGGTATGGACTGTGCAGAACGTAGCTAGTGATGCGATGAAGAGGGAAAAATTGTCCCTTGCCTTCGAAGGAAGAGCCTTAGACTGGTACATGGGATACATCGTCTAGCATGCGAACAAAACCATTGAAGAGATTAATAATTCCTTGAAGCAACAATTCAAGAAGCCTAAGTCCTACTCTCAAATAGTGGTTGAACTAAAGGATTTCAAGCAAGGGCCTTCCGAGTTGGTGTGGGAGGCTGATTAACGACTAAAGAAGGTGACTAGGGAAGGAGGCTTTCAGTATGATGATAGAAAACACACGAAATGGTCCATTTCTATGCTGCTACCTCACCTGCGTGTACTGATGGGTCACCAAACTTTTAAATCACAGGAAAAATCCCTAAAATTTTCTATGAAGTTGGAAGCTGCATCCAGAGATGATACTTAGCTGGGCATCTAGTAGATCCAAGGACAACTGGAGGCGATGCACATGGAGATTCAGAATCTGCGAAAGGAATGAGGAGCAGAGGCTAGCCCTGAAATATGGTGCATACGATGTAGGACGAATGGTCACACCAAGGATAACTTCCCTTTGTTAGCAGACTATATGCAGGCTGGGGGACCTAGTCCATTGTGCCCTAGGGAAGTTGTAGTATCAAGCGGGTCGGTGCTATGGTGTGATGATTGTCACGTTGCAAGGTTGCATGACACAAACCATTGTCCCCGCCTTGCTGCGTATGTCCCAGAAGTAAAGCAACAATGGTGCAGGTTCTGTAGGTCGATAGGACACGATGAACATAACTGCTAGACGTATGATTTGATGATCAATCGAGGGAACCTCTATAGGGTACAGTCGGATCCATCCTCACCAAGATCTCTCTCGAGTGTAGGGTGCTCCCCAACCAGGGGCAGGGGAGGCAGAATAGGTTGAAGCACAATTCGGGGATGATGGCAACTAATATTTTATAACTGCGGAGAAGTAGGACACTTCGCCATGGACTGTCCAAACCCTACAAGGCAGTCCTGTCGGTATTGTAGATAGTTGGACCATGCGATTGAATACTACCCCATCTTGATAGAAAAGTGTAGGATAAGCAGCTGACACCTACGCAGAATGTACATAGGGTTAAGTCTAAACTACGAGACAAATATCCAAGCGTGAATGTCGTAACACACAGTGGGATGGCCACCGGGGGGCCTGGGGAAATACTGCGACCAAGCCTATGATCCGATAAGTAGTTATCAAACAAGAGGGGTTGGATGTAAAAAAGGAGAAAGAAAAATTTGTCGCAGCTTGCAAAGACTTTGCTGAGGTAGAGGCGTCCACTTTGCAGCCTCCTGAAGATATCAAGGAAAATGAGGAGGTCAAACCCTTTTTACAGGCAAGTATGAAGCTGTTGCACAACCCAAAGGCTGTGGAAAATCTTCAGGCATTAATATATAGTTGCGCAGCACGACCTAGCCTCCCTCTGGAGGTCAAGGACGTACACAAACGCTATAGATATAAGAAACACACTGGTAGGGAGATGCGGCTGACTATGCAGATCAATGATTACGAGATGGATCAGGTTATTTTGGACCTAGGGTCAGATGCGAATGTATTACCTAACCTGAGTTGGAATGGTCCACTATCCAGCTGCGTATGGCTAATCAACAGAATATCATACCCTTGGGGAGACTATCGAAGATCATGGTGGATATCGCAGGGGTCAAGGTCCGGGCTGATTTTGAAGTAATTCAGATTGTAGAAGATGCGAACCCATACCCTGCGCTCCTAGGCTTGGATTGGGCCATCGATATGGGGGGTGTCATTAACCTAAAGAAGAGAAGCATGGTATTCAAAAATAACAGTACAAGGGTAATAGTACCATTAGATCTCGTGGAAGGCGAACGTTACACAGAACCAGTGCGCGTTGAAGTGGATGTGGATCACATCTATAAGTTGACTGCGCGGGATGAATATTGGATCAACCCCATAGCGGAGGGAGTTCTCTGTTGGGAAAAGGACAGTGAATGTTTCTTTGACTCTGATGGGGAGATAGAGAATTGACAAAACCGGTTACATGATGTCTTTGCACTGCGATGTCTTCGGATCACAAAGAACTTCCACTGCATCTCCTCAGAGGTAAGAGATCTACCTTACTTTGATGATTCTGGTAATGTTAGGGAATTTTTGCGAGAATTTGAAGCAGAGGTTCCCAAATAACGAAGTTTATGGGCCTGTAAGCTAGCCATGCGTGGGTCACTTGCGCAATGGTGGGAAACACATGAGGAGGCATTCCAGGATTGGGAGGAGTGTTGGGATATGATGATCCTACAATTTGAGGCCCCAACCAACATACGAATCAAAATTTTCCTTGGGCCCGAAGACCTGCATGAATATCTATTCGCTTTGATAGAACAATGGTGCGACAGAACTGCCCAAGAGTGGGTTCATATGCTTATTAATGCCCTGGGACCCCTTCCCACTGCATGGTACTTAGATGCGGAGCTCCATCAGTGCACCCGCCACTGAGAGACTTTGAAGGATGAATTTCTGGGAACATTTGGGTTAGTAGGCCGGACAGGGGTGCTTGACGCAGCTTTACGGGACATTAACACTGTAGCATGGGGTGAATTGCACCTATATGTTGCACCTGAAGTTCCCACTTGGGAACTGCGGGTACCAAGCATGGTCAAATACTGCAGCCTAGCCCCAAAAGAAGGTAAGGATGATCCACAAGATGTTTCTGACTCAGAATTGGATGAGGTGCGCACAGTTACCGGACCTCTCAGGCTGCGAACAGGTAGCATTGAGACGCACCCCACGTTGGCTAATATTAGGGGTGTGAATATCATATATCTGGAAACTCCTACAAAAATGGAACAACTGCATTCACTTCTCGCCCACGCAGGTTATTACAAAAAGTTCGTTTGGAGGTATGCATTGATCACAGCACCTCTAAAAGGCTTGCTTACGAAGGCGGCCCAGTTCTATTGGGATAACACATGTCGGGCAAACATATATTTGGTTTTGAAGTACTTCAGGATTAAGCCTGTGTTGGGGGAAGATGCGCAAGAGGCGCAGGTGTTTAACCCAAGCATAGCAGGTATGCCAAGCACACAGGAGGTGCTAAAACTAGCCGTTGGCACAATAATATCTGGTAAAAAGCAAAAGTTGCCGTTCAAAGGAGCGGACTGCTGGAATTTAATGGGGTAGCTTTTGGGGAATTTTTGCCCTTACCTGATGGTTAGTTCCAGGTCAAGTTTACCCTACTGTTGGACGCCCTCAGGCACTATAAAATGGGCCAGATAGCTCAGACAAGGGTTTCGTCTCACTTACATAGCTTGTACTTATCCTCTTTATCTCGAACGAGCTTGAGCTGTAAGATTTTTCGAGTATGAATTATCCCTTTCATGTCGGATCAACCTCCCCCTTCTAATAGTAGCCACCTAGAGTCAAGATTCATTTTCTGCGCTGGGATGACAACCACTAACCCTGCTGAGCCCTCGGCACCTACTGCCCCAGCAATTGAGGAAGTAATGGAGATTGGGTTTGAGGATGAAGAAGTGCTCTCGACACCGGTCACAAGGAAGGGAAAAGAGTAGGCACAGGGCTTAGGGAAGCCCCCAAAGGCTACAAAATGGGCCACAGGGAAGCCTAGGACCTCCCCAAGGCATGCCAAGTCCCCATGAGCAATGCCTCAGACTTATGTTGTGCAGGAGGAAGCCCTACCCGCCAATTTGATCAACTAGTTACCTCCCTTCATCTGCCTGCACAGGCCCTCGACATGCACACCAAAGAACCTCGATGGCCTGGTTACCTATCTGTAGACGCCGCTAACCCCGAGAGAGGTCCCTGTCCTGAGTGACCCCTGTGGGAAGCTCCATGAGGTCAAATTTGACGATCACGACTTGGAAAATTACGAAGCCTTCCCTGAGCTGACCCCCGCGTTGTACTTTGACACAATTTATGTGGATGATGGGGTCACAGTTATTCCTCAGCGCTGGGAAAGTAGATTGGCCGGATCCAGGCTTTTGAACCTGCTGCAAATGCCCCACTTTGGCCATTACAACATCACGGATCGACTGGCTCGACGACTGATCACCTTAATTCATAATGGTTGCCTATGGATTCGGGACAAAGTCCCCATAGATGCTGTGTTGGTTCACAGAATTACGAACCTTCCCATGAACAAGTCGCACCCTCTGGAGCGTGTGGGAAAGAAATATGAGGGGGGACACCACTGAATATGTGTGTAAGACCTACCATGTGGAAAGGAATACATGGGGCTTTGTCATGAAATCTATCATCGACCCTACTACACATATGGGTACCATATTATTAACCTGCAAGATAATGCGAATGTGTCAAGTCACAATTGTCCCTGCTTATGTCATTCGGCTAGCCGGTTAGTGTGCGAAGGGGGTCTGCTTAAACTGGGCCCAATACTTATGGGACGAGTTCTTGACCAACGTCCGCAAATTGCAGGAGCAGGGAAAAGCCTTTTGTTATTCCCGACTATTGTTTCTTATATCCCTAGTTGCCTGGGAAACACCTGTAGAGTCGGTCCTCCCCGAGCTCACCCCAGATATGCGCGAAGGGGCTCGGTATGCCCATTTGTGGGGTTTCAAGGATGCGCAGCACATAGAAGATAACCAAGTCTTCTGGGTCCTCTTCCAGAGTAGCATGGCCGCAGCCATCAATTCTTGACCTCGGCTGTCCCCCACAGTATATGAAAAATACAAAATTATTGCAACATTCTTGGTTACCACGCACAACATTCAGATTTGCGGCCACAAGGATAAAACATGTTCGTCACTTCCTTATATGGTAGTAGACAAGGAAATTGACAATGTGATTGCGCTATGGCCTCCTGCCTGGAAGATAGGCTTCAAATCTAGCGCAAGGGGCACCGTCGGTACTAGCACGACACAAGTGCTGCCACCTGTTATCATCAAGGAGACTAGAGGCATAGGGATAGACTCAGGCACAACCACGAAAAAGGACACACATCCAAAGCAGACCACCACAAAGAACATCGAGGTTGACACCCAGGTCGATTCACAGCCAGTTCTGGGCACGCAGGATGTAAACATCGGAGGTAAAAAGAGAACAAGCAAGCCTGTCAAGGGACCCTGAAAGAAGCAGTGCACCCGGCGGAAGGAACGAGATGATACGGTTACGTTGACTGAAGGAGATCTCAAACAAATTGCAGATGCAGTCACACTGGCCACAGAAGAAAAATGGGTAGCTTTAGAGGAACAATAGAGGGCTGCGATCAACATCGTCCAGGCCGAGCTTCGCACCCTGCAGTTAAAGACAGACACACTAGAGACCAACATAGTTCAAGAACGGATCCCCTTGGCATCTAGTAGTACATCACTAGTGATGGAAGAAAGCCGTCTCTGTTCCTTACCGAGCGCCGCCCTTGTGATCAGTTCGCCAGACCAGGGTATACAACTCCAAGTAGGTGCAGGGGTGCAGTTGAATATAGCCAAGCTACCCCATGACGTATTGCAGGGTCTCCACACTGCTGTGTTTCAGGAGATTAACCATCGAGACTAGAAATTACACTAACAACTCGGCGTGGCCGAACATACCATCACACAGCAGAACGCAGAAGTGCTCCTCGCTGTCGCACAGCAAGCGGAGCTCGAAACCTTGATCCATCACCTCTGCATGGACTAGGTTACGGAAGAGATCCCAACCGCAACCACCCCTGATCTAAGGTTGAAGGATTGGTCATAGCATTGAAAGCTTCCAGGACAGAAATGCAGGTCATTAAGACGCAGCTAAAGCAGCAAATCATTGAATTACAAGCCAAATTGTAGCCTGAAACACCTTTGGAGGTACAAGCCTAGCACACTGCGCTAGTGACTGTGGCTACAAACACCATTACAGGGAAGATTTCGCAGGGCGCCCAGTTACTAGAGACTGCCATGCAGCTATGGACCAAGGTCCAGTGCGATCCGATCCTCTGGAAAATAAATCAGGACTTGCGGCAGAAGGAGGAAGCTTTCAAGCAGATCGAGGCTACATTACCCACCTTGGTTCCCGCACAACGTTTGGCGGGATTGAGGACTAGAAACACCCTCCAAGATGAGATTGAGGAACTCCACCATAAGAAGCATGTCATTGGAGAATTCTTGAAGCCTTGGGCCGCCACAGCCCTCCAATTCTCATAGGATGTTGATGTTGCTATTAAGGGACTAAACCAGACACAAGAGAGTGCCAATGTTGCGACAGAAGGACTGACATCACAGAAGCTCGTAGATATTGCGTAGAGCGCTACTGCTCAAAGTCAAGAAGTGTTGCCTCTGCTTGTTGCAGCCATCACTGCACTGCGCGCATAGGTGGAGACTCCACCACCATAGTGACTCAGGACGAGTCACAAGATTGTGTTGGGGGACTATTGGAACAAGGTCTCCTACAAAGCTATGAATCTGGTCCATTTTGTATATTTTTTATTATATTTATTCTAATGCAGGGGTTTTGGGGTGGGTCAAAGCCCCTAATGCATTGTAACTGGGTCAAGGGTAGACCAAGAGTCCGTAAACCATGGTTTGTGGACCATTGGATGTGTAGGCTAAAGTATTATAAGTAGTTGAACCTTTTTTGAGTTGTAAGAAATAAAATGAATTAAGACTGGTGCGAATCACGAATTAGTAGATCTGTTTTGGGTTATTCGGGAAAGGACTCCTGCTGGCTGTGTGCGCGAAGATACTTAGTCCCGTTGTATGCGGACCCTGCTGTTGTGTGCACAGGTTGGGTTTTGGGTATTGTAAAAGGATCTGAAGGATTAATGAAAGCGGAAGGTTGTTGGAATATCTGAATCCGTTAATGCGACTCTATGATATTTGTTATGTTATGCATGGTTCTATGTGGAGCTCTGAAAGTAACTGTGTTATTTGCTTATGCTGCGTTGACATTTGATCTGAAACTGTCTGTTATAATTTATACAAGAATAGCTGCGATAGTTTATTTATTGTCTTGTATCCGTTGTTTAGTGTGATTATAATTGGTATTGCGCACATGGATGAGAAGGGACTAATAGATCTGTGTTATGTGATATACGATTCGATATTTGTGAAGTCGAATGCAGCTCTACCTAACTTACCCACCCTCTCCCATGGTACAGAAACCTAGTTCTAGCACCCTCCCATACTGCTTCGGGTGAGACTTTGGCCTGCACAAGCAGGTCACTGCCGAAAGGGCCAGTAGTATAGGGGTTTGTTGGCAAACCTTAACCTCCGAACTTGGGTCAAGACCCCTTGAGCCAACAAGAGCCATGTATCCAGTAAACCTATTTGGAGACTGTCTCTGTCTGCGCTGTGAAGCAGGGGCTCCTACATTCTCTACATCATAAAGTCTCAATATATCAACTTCCATGGTGTGCCTTCTACCATTTCTGATGGATGGCTCTGCATGAGTGTTTTTCGCCACTCCATGATCCTCCGCATGTGTTTGCACCACATCGTGAGGCTCATCCTTAGGAACCAAGAGTTCCTCCTCTACATGCAAATCCAGCTCCCTCTTAAGGGACAATCACATAGCTTTCTCCTCATCAAATTTGATATCTCGTTGCACTTCAGTCATTCTGTTGTTTGGAAAATACACTCGATATTTGTGGGGAGTTTCAGTGTACCCCACAAAAATCCCAATCTCAGTTGTTGGTTCCAGCTTCTTCCTAGCGTCTTTGGTCACATGCACATAAACAGATGAGCCAAAAATCTTAAAATGTGAAACATCAGGTTTCTTACCAGTGAAAGCCTATTTTGGTGTACTCATGCCAAGTATCCTATGAGGACAACGGTTCTTCACAAATACCACAATGTCACATGCCTCTGCCCATAGATTCACCGGTAGGACCTGATCATGCAACATTGCTCTTGCTGCACCCACAATCATTCTGTTATTTCTTTCATAGACCCTATTTTGTTGTGGGTTATGAGGCGTTATAAGTTCTCTTTGAATTCCTTCTATGTTGCAGAAGTTCTTGAATTCGTTAGAGATGTACTCACCACCATTTTCGCTCCTAAGAGCCTTCACATGCTTCGTCGTGTCTTTCTCCACCAGTGCTTTAAACTCAAGAAACTTTGAGAATGTCTGATATTTCTTCTACATGAATTAGATCCAACACTTCTGAGAAAAGTCATCAACAAATATCACATAGTACTTATTATTTTTTGTCGAAGAAATAGAGAATGATCCACACATGTCTTTGAACTCTCTAAATGATCCACGAGGCTTAGTTATCCTTCTCATGAAAGGTGGCCTTCACACATTTTCCCATAGTACATCCCTTGCATGTGTCTGACTGCACAAGTGTACCCTTGGGAAGACCCGTAGAAATATGTTGCATGAATTTTAAGGCTCTGTGGTGAAGATGGCCCAATATTTTGTGTCATTGCTCGCCCTCATCCTAGCTAACCACTTTTTCCACCTTATCCATCAATGTTGCACAAACATCTACATCCAGCTTATAGATATTCTTAACTTGAATCCCATCTTCTTGGCTTATCCCGTTTTTTTGTGTCGCAGGAAAGATTTTGCTTCACTGAAAACAACATCATAGCCTCTATCCTCCAACATTGCAACTGAGACTAAACTTTTCTTCAGACCTAATAAATGCATTACATCTTTTAACTAAAAGGGTTTACCTAACTGTCTCTGGAATGTAATGGTACCAATATCGGTAGCACTATACCACCTGTCATCACCCATTTCAATATGCATCTGGAGATCCTTCTCCTCCAAGCTACTGAAAATTTCCTTGTCTCCCGTCATGTAAAAGGATGCACCACTATCAAAATACCAAACTGATCCCAATTCACTTGAGACCATGAATGAAATCAATGAGAATTCAAGCTCAAATTGCAAGGCCAAAGCCTCACCAGCTACAGATCCTGAAGACTTCTTGCTCTTCTTATTTTGTGGACAGTTAGTGGCATAATGCCCATGCTCATGACAGTGAAAACAATTCACTCTGGACATGCCGCGCTTCTTGCCATATTTGGACTCGGATTTAAAATGGAACTTCTTTACTTTCCCCTTCTTCGCCTTGGCAGCCAAAGCACAATATTCTTCATCTTTTTTTTTAGATGAAGATCCATCTCTGGTATTTCATCTGAACTCCTCCTGCACCAAATCCGACAACAATCGTTCCCAATCTAGCATCTTTTCCCTTCCATTGACAGAATCTTGATAACTATGCCAACTCTTGGGAAGTCTTAGGAGAGCTAGACTCACCAAATCATCATCAGTGACAGTAATGCCAACGCTCCCCATCTCATCCCGACATTGGAAAAACTGTGTTAAATATTTTTCCATGGATTCGCCTTTCTCCATCTCGATCTTCCCGAGTTTATCTTTCTGTGCCAATTTCCTATGGTCACTACTACTCTGAAATAGATTTTTCAAAGCCTTCAAAATTTCATATGGCATGGATTTACCATAGAGAATTGAGACAATGT
>JAXQQM020090416.1:0-36637 GCA_034641835.2 Pinus albicaulis
TTTCTGTGGTTGCGGGTTTATTCCTCGTCTGTGATTTCTTCCCCTTTCCCATGTGGTCGCGGCACGCCTCGGGTGAGACGCTCTGTTCTTCCAGAGCAGGGTGAAAATGCCGGCGTGTTACTAGACTACACCGGACCCTTGTTGGCCACAACCCTGTGAACCTGGGTCTTGCCCGCGAGACCTTATTTTTCGCCAACAAAGGGGGAGAGTGACATGGTGTTTGAATGATGCCAAAAATGGAGAGAGTGACATGGAAAAAATGGAGAGAGTGACATGGTAAAAATGGGGAGAGTGACATGGTGTCATTGTATTCTTAATGTATCTATCTGTTGTGGTAACCAAACACCATCATGGTTGCCATCAAGTCCAAAGGGGGAGATTGTTGGAAATATGATGCAGGATGTTGTCCTTGATGGAAACCCACTGAATGAAGATCAAGACATGCGACTGTTGACATGTGTTGTCCTTGATGGCAAACCACCTGATGAAGTTATCCTTGGCTTGATGGACTTGGTAAATGATGTAAATCTGATGTAATATGATGTTTGTTGACAATATGATGCTGAGTGTTGTCCTTGAAAGGCAACCCACTTGATGAAGATGATGAAAACTTACTTGATGAAGTTGTGCTTGATAGAATATGGGTTGATGAACTAAATCTGATGTATCTACAGTATTTACAGAAGGCAATGAAGAAAGGATTTCAGAATGTACTCAAAGTATGATGAAAAAGAGTATGTCTCTTGGTATACGCGTATTGGCCTAAGGGAAGTCGCGTATGCACGCGGAAAGGAACGTTCCAAGTCGCGTATGTGTAAAAGCGCTCAAAAAGTGCAAAACCAAGGGTAACCACCATGGTATTGACCCATTGTATTGGGTAATGATCGGCCTAATTGATCCCGTCCAGGTAGTTTTGGGCTCATGGTATTGTTTTGGCCCATGGTATTGAAAAAGGGGCTCATGGTATTGAAAAGGGTAAACCTATATAAGGAGAAGAAATTCATTGTGCAAATGAGGATGTGGGTGCAAGATGTCTGAGATTGAATGAATACTTGTCTGTGAAGTATATCTGTATGGAAAGGGTAAAATATTGTTGATAGATCTGAATCTATGATGCACTTATGAAGAAATGATGAAGTGGGACTACTAGATCTGAAATGTACTTGTATTTGCTAGATCTGTTTATGGAAGGCCTAGATCTGTGATGAGGCGAACATTGAGGCGAACATCTGTCTGATGTAAAGGGTTAGATCTGAACTGAATATCTGATCTGATGAAGTATGCTGCTCTGTAATGATTGAAGATCTATACGCTACTTCGCCGCGGAGGAAGCACGTATATACGCGGCTTCAGTGAAGAGAAAGCGCGTATGCGCAATGAAATACATACATAGGTATACGCTGGTTTGTGTGGACATAAGTGCGTATATACGCAACATCAGTGAAGGGAAAGAGCGTATGCAAACTAGGGTTTGCTGAAGCAAGGGGTATGAATTATCTGATCTGTTCTGCTGTGTTTCTGCTATCTGATCTGTGTTAATAAGTATCTGTTGGTGATGTATGTTTGTGCTTAAAAGTATGGAAAGGGTCCAGTCTGAAAATATGATGAAATGTGGCCTGCAAGTGGTGTTCTATTGAAGTTGTTGGATTCAGTGTGAAAATTGATGAAACGTGGTCCAAGGTGGTGCTGAGGGTTGTAGCCTTCAGTCAGGGGGTTGTAGCTCCCTTCCAGGTGAGGCTGGTAAACGAGATCGGGGGGTCGTAGCTCCCTTCCAGGAGAGGCTGGTAAACGAGTCAGGGGGTTGGAGCTCCCCTCCAGGAGAGGCTGGTAAACGAGCGCAGGTGGGTGCCTGCGTGCTGGTCAAGTCTGCGCCAGCACATATGTTGTAAGATGTTTTCTCTATAATAAATTATTGAAGGCTGAGCAACTGCAGCGGTGGTTTTCACCCAGCTTGGGTTTCCACCTAAAAATCCTGGTGTTCATGTGTGATGCTTTGTGTGATGGTTTATTCTGTTCTTACTGCACATGTTTACTGTTTATTGAACATCTGATGAATGAATAATGGAATGATATAAGCAAATAACTAATGACATAATTAGATCTTTGTGTATACGCGAGTTTAATGAAAGATATCCGCGTGTATATGCTAGTTTACTGAAGGAAAGTAGCGTATGGGTTTTAAGGAATGAAAAAGTGAAATTTTTTGAGTATGCAGTAAATACTGATTCACCCCCCCCCCTTTCAGTATTTTTCCCAACAATGCTTTATTTATTCCCTAGCTACACTAGTGTTTTATTCGTGTTTAATGCGTCAGTCATGTATTCTGTATCATGTGGATAAGTGTATGTCTGCCGGTTCAATCAGGTTCTTTTAAGACCTAAGGGAAGGCGTCTTAAGCAGTAGCCGAACCCACACCCCGGACGGGATCCCTACTCCAAACGGTTCAAGGTCTAATTGGGACTTTCTACCGGGGAGATCCCCTACTGTTGGCCGGACAAATTTTCCCGTCAACAGAAGGAAAGGAAATCAAATTACGGGGTATCGCAGGGAAGCCAGGAAAGATAATAAGCTCTAATTTCATGACAAAGCTTATGAAGAAATAACAATGAGGTGTAATTGCACAATTATGCTCACTGGAAGTTCCAACATCAAAATCATCTATTTCTCTAGATCTCCAAAAAGTCTTGGACAATCATTCCAAGGTGTTTGATACTCCCAAAGGACTCGATCTATTCGTGATCATGATCATGCTATTCATTTAATTCCAGGAAGTGTTCCTCCAACAATTAGGCCTTACAGATATCCTTATGTCCAAAAGAGCGAAATTGAACGTATGATTGCATAAATATTAAAGGTTGGTATAATTCAACCTAGTCAAAGTTCTTTCTCTGCCCCAGTAGTATTGGCGCACAAGAAAGATGGATCATAGCGCATGTGTTTGGATTATAGGGAGCTTAATAAGCTCACTATTAAAGATAAATTTCCCATTCCTGTGATTGATGAATTATTGGATGAATTACATGGAGAAATTTATTTTACCAAGTTGGATCTTCGTTCAGGGTATCATCAAATTAGAATGAAGACTGAAGATATTCCAAAAACAACATTTCAAACTCATAAGGGTCATTATGAATTTTTGGTCATGCCTTTTGGCCTTACCAATGCACCTTCTACATTTCAAGGGCTGATGAATTCCATTTTCAAACCCTTCCTTAGAAAATTTGTGCTAGTATTTTTTGATGATATACTAATCTACAACAGGTCTTGGAAGGATCATGTTCAACATGTTGACAGGGTGCTCAAACTATTGGAGGAGAAACAATTATATGCAAAAAAATCCAAATGTTTCTTTGGAGTACAAGAGGTGGAATATCCGGGTCATATTGTATCTCATGAGGGTGTTAAGGTAGACCCTAACAAAATTAAATCCATCAAGGAATGGAAAGTCCCCACAACCATAAAGCAGTTGCATGGATTTCTTGGGTTAACAGGGTATTATCGCAAGTTTGTTAAGAATTATGGGAGAATATTAGCAAATCTAACAAAATTATTCAAGAAAGATGCATTTTCATGGACTCTTGAAGCAACTAAGGCCTTTGAACATCTTAAAGAGGTAATGTGCCTAGCACTAGTATTAGCTACGCCAGACTTCACAAAAACCTTTATTGTGGAATGTGATGGCTCAAGAAATGGAATTGGTGCCGTTTTAATGCAAGAAGGAAGACCCATTGCCTTTGAAAGTCATTCAATCAAATGAAAGTATTTACAAAAGGCTATTTATGAGAAGGAAATGTTGGAAATACTACATGCACTAAAGAAATTGAGACCTTACCTAATGAAAAGACACTTCAAGGTAAAAACGGATCATGATAGTCTTAAACACTTTTTGGAACAAAGACTATCTTCAGAAGAGTAGTAAAAATGGGTCACAAAGATGTTGGGTTATGACTTTGAAATCGTCTACATAAAAGGGAGGCTAAATGTTGTTGCAGATGCACTCTCAAGAAAGGATGAAGAGGTGGAAGCATTGCTTTGTGCCATTTCAATTATCCAACTAGATTGGATAACCGAAGCAAGGGATGAATGGAACAAGGATGAAGAAGTGTGGACTCTCATTCAAAAGTTGCAGCAAGATCCTAGTACATATGATACATTTAGTTGGAAAAATGATTCCTTATGGTACAAATATCGCTTATATATTTGCAATAATTCACAACTAAAACAAAATATTCTTTTGGAATTGCACACTTCTCCTTTAGGAGGACATTCAGGATTTTTAAAAACTTACCACAGGGTGAAGAAATAATTTTTTTGGGATGACCTTAGATCTGATATCCAAAAGTTTGTGGCGGAATGTTTGGTTTTCCAGAAAAATAAAGTTGAGATAATCAAGACCCCGGGTCTTCTACAACCTTTATCCATTCCAAGTCAATGTTGGGAGGAGATTTCAATGGATTTTATCAAAGGTTTACCTATGTCCAAAGGAAGAAGTGTCATCATGGTGGTAGTTGATATACTTACCAAGTATGCACACTTTTGTGCATTATCTCATCTATTTAAAGCAAGTATAGTTGCTACTGCATTTATGGAAACAATTCAAAAGCTACATGGAAGCCCGAAGATTATTGTACGTGACAAAGATCCCATTTTTATAGGAAATTTTTGGTCGAAATTATTTTCTTGTTTGGGTACTCAACTAGATCATAGCTCATCTTATCATCCTCAATCCGATGGTCAAACAGAGATAGTGAATAAATGTTTGGAAGGATATCTTCGTTGTTTTGTAGCTGATAAGCAAGCACAATGGGTCAAGTGGTTACCTCTCGCTGAATGGTGGTATAACACTTCCTTCCATATTGCAACAAAAATGACCCCATTTATGGCACTTTATGGATATCATCCACCATCCATCACATCTTATTTAATGGAAAATGCTAGGGTTCAAGCAGTAGAGGATCACATCGAGCATCGACAAGAATTTCTACAGCTCTTAAAGGATAACCTAAATTTGGCACAAAATCGAATGAAACAATAGGCAGATCAACATCACAGTGAGAATTTTTGATGTGGGAGACTGGGTATTTTTACGACTACAACCATACAAAAAAATGTCCCTAAAGCAAGCTAAGAAGGATAATAAATTATCGCCAATGAACTATGGTCCTTACAAGGTTTTGCAAAATATTGGTACTATGGCATACAAATTGGAGCTTCCTGATTCTTCATGAGTGCATCCAGTTTTCTATGTTTCATGCTTAAAAAAGGTTATAGGGGACAAAATTACAGTTCAAACAATATTGCCAAAACTTGATGAGGAAGGAAAAACCATATTGGAACCTGAAGCAGTCACGGAAACAAGAACTCGACAACTATGAAATCGATCAATTTCAAAGTATCTCATCAAATGGAATAAGTTACCCACTGAAGATTCTACATGGGAGGATGAGAATTTCATACAAAAGCACCTCGAGCTACTCAAGCATTGAGGACAACACATTTTTGAAGGAGAGGAGCATGTTAGGTCCCTATATTACTAGTATAGTCCCTTACTGTTGTTAGGGCAACCCCCTTATTGTTATTGTTGTACCCCTGTAACCCCCATATTGTTATTATTATGCCCTTCAATTATTATTGTTAGGTTGGTTAGGATTACATTGCGGCCCCACTAGGATTACATTGTGGCCCCATGGACTCCTATATATAGAAAAGAGGTTTTGTCATTTGTATCATCCAAGAATTGTTCATTCATGTAATGTATTGGAGGTTGCCCCCTCGAAGTGGCTTATTTCTAAGGCATTGATATCTCTTTTCTTCTATTTTTGGAGTTGGTTTCTCAACACAGCTTCGTGCGAAGGACATGAAACCCATTTGTGAACTCTGGCACATCTTGATCCCTTTCTAGCCACTTCGTGGTCCACTTTATGTATTTATCTTCATAGCTCCCGACATGGATTGTTCCTTGATGGCATCTTGAAAATAATTCCAAGTGGGTGCAACTGAAAACAATGAGGACTCCCTGTTGTCCTTTTTCTCATAGTAGGTTTATCACAAGTACTTGACATGGGGGGAAACTTTGAAGAGTGAAAAAGTAATATTTTCCTGATTGGAAAAGTCATGAACTAAAAATATCCTTCCAATATATTTAACCATCTATCTATGATGTATGCATCTATCTGGCCTTAAAATATGGGAATCTCAAAATTAACTTGTACCTTAAAAGGAGTGGTGCCTCCAAAGTGGCTATTGGATGCATATGTGTTTCCTATGGGTTGTCGTCGAAGGATCTGAGAAAATTTATTCATCATCACGTTCCTCTGTTTCTCGAGAGGTTCCTTGAGAAATATTTTGAAAGGATCTCATGCTCTCGCATCTTTCTTTTCTTCCACCATGGGAGTTTGCAAGGCTAATCTTGCAAAGGTTCAACCATATTGAGCCCTAACTCCTTATACCCTGGTATCGTTGGGGACATGCAACGGAAAATAGGGAAAGAACAGAGCACTCTGATACCACTGATATGGAATTAGTAGGAACACAATATAATAAATATATAAACATAAATGCATAGATTCAGTAGAAGTAAAACTTGATTTCATTAAAATCAAAGAACTCAAATATGCATATATACATAATGGAAATAAACTAGCTTGGGCGATGGTAGCTTATCTTTGAGAAGATATGTGGCAACTATATGGCTATGAAATATGTTAAAATGAGGCTCAAAGGCCTATTTATTATTTAGAAATAATGGAAAACCCTAAACATCCAAAAACCTAACCCGATGAGTTGAATCGCTAAAACTGTGGGCCCCATTGGGGTAAATTGGTACATCAACTTCTAGGGGTTGTAAATTTGGCACACGATCTCTGTTTGTCGTGCACAATACCTCATTATAAATATCTATTTGAGGAATAAAACATTTGACTAAAAATGTGAGTCACAAACTCATGTTTGCACATTTTCCAAAAGAACATCATTTAGGGCCTCAAAACAGTTACAAAATTTCAGGACCCAAAAAATGCCAAAAAAATGTTCTACAATTAAGGAAACTAAAAAAATGAAAGAAACAATTGTGGGGGTCCAAGTGGAATAGGCGGGTGGCCACCAATATCCACCTAGATCATTGGAAGATATGATAGAATCCATAATGATAATGAAATCCATTATAAGAAGGCTGGACATGAAATATTGTGCTTGAGGAGATGAAAGCACTTGTTCTCGGTAGCCTATAGGTGGGGGGATAGTGAAGCTAGTGCTATGTTATGAATATGATATGAAATTATCTCATCCCACTATTGGGGTTTGAAAATCTTGTTCATTTTTTTTTCCAAGAAAAAGTTCATAATTTTATTAGTGAAAAAAAAATTACATGTTACATGTGCTGGTAATGTCAATCAAGACAAACTATGAGGTTGCATTTAAATAAGTTAAATTACATTGGAAGAAAATTAAGTTTTTATTCCCTTCTTCTTTTCGACCTTCCACCAAGCACCTTGTGTTGGCCTGGCCAAGATAAGGGTGAGCTGATTCTCTTCAGTGATTGCTCCAATGTCCTTATCTGAATCTGATGTATCTGAGATGTGTTGTATTTTATTCCCACCTGTGTCCTGTGCCTTGAGGTCCTTTTCCGGCTGAAAAATGGTGGTGATGTTGAAAGGCTATTGCATCTCTTGTTATTTTATCTCCGGTTCAGTGGTTGTCTAATTATTCTCCTGTGGGTTGAGGACGTCATCTTCTTCTTTTGTCTCCTGTTTTGGTTCACTTGAGGGAAATTTCCAACATTTTTGAGTTTTCCCTTTTTTTTTCTTTTTCTGTTATCTATTTTTGCTTTTGGGCATGTATTTTGCAGGTGACCGGTGTTTCTGCATACTCAACATCTGAAGGCAGTGTTTTCAAAGTCAATATGTTGTGTCCATTTCTGCTATTTGTGATTCAGTTGTATACATTCTAGCAGCCCTTTATTAAGGTCCACTTCTACAAAAATTTGTGCAAAGGTGTATACACACTCGTCCAAGCGTTGTGTGTCTATTTTGATATATCTCCCAACGATTTTCCCTATGCCAACCAATACACTTTCATTCCAAAAATGAAGAGGAAGGTTGTAAAGTCGGACCAAGACCGACATTCTGGTCACCTCCATAGTATTTGCATCGAAATCCGAGAACCAAGGTGTGATGAAAAGCCCATTGGATCCCAAAAAACATGATCCTTCCCTCAAGATTATATCTCTGACTCTGAGGATGTAAACTTGACAATAAAAAACCCCTTAGAAAAAAGGTGGATTTCACAATCCATAGTGCAATTGGTGAATATCCAATGAAATATCTCCATTGGTTTGGGCCAGAAGCTATTAAATCTACAGATTATCACTTGAGATTCAAAATAAGTTCGATGTTCGTCTATCTCTGGAATCTATATGTTCAATTCTGGAAGAGAGTTCAGTTGCTCCACAATATATTGTTTGAGTGCATTTTAGCTGCTGCAGTTGGAATAGCAACTTTGTTTTTCCCCTGTAATATGTTCCTGTATGAAGGAAATTTCTGGAGATTAGGTTTTGGAGTGTTGGTTCCCCGAGTAAAACCTTGAGTTCTATGATATTTAGTAGTACCACCCCTCAGTATCAGATTGAGAAAGATAATGGAGCAAGAATACATGGAGTAATCTGTAATTTTGCATGGGTCTTGAAGGGATCTCCCATAGCGTATTAAAGATTGCAAGTGGCTAGGATAACCTACAACTTGACTGATCTTTTGTTTCAGGTTTGTAATCCCCTCATTTTCCTGAGCCCATATTATAATGCTGTGCTCCACAGGTGTTTAATAAAAATTTGAAAGTGGACAGGGATTACCTCATTTTCAATGATGGTTGTGTGGATATCTATGCGATTTGGCACTGGTTGCAAAGGCAGGATCTGTAAGAACCCATGTACCCTGTCGCAGCCAAAAGGAATCTGGGGAGATAGGGGGAAGTGAGCATGTAGTAGGCACTAAAATACACCCATCAGAATCATAGTGTGGCTAAACCCCAGTGGGAATCCGCAAGCCCTATCCAAACAAAAATCCACTGCCCCCTGTAAAGGGAATTTCACCTGGAATATATGGCATATTATCTTATGCATTCCCTTGTTCCCGAAAAATGGAGCGTCACCAAAAGTTTGGTTCTAGAGCAACGAAAACTAGCATGTGCGTGCATTTATGTCTGGCCATGGGGTGTGGCCGAAGTGGGCGCAGAGGAGATGGTATGCAGCCATAGTGGAGTCTGTGGTGTTAGTAGGCCATTTTTGAGTTAATGGAACTTGGTGGGGGCGTGCCACAATCCACTTCCCATTTGTAATGCAACCGAGAGAGGCCACCGATGAGTGCACATGGTGTCCAATGATTGAAACCATAGCCACCATGTTTTTTTTCCTAAGAGCTTCGTTTTCCCTCTTGCGTCTTCTCCTTATTTCTAGGCAAGCTTGTTGTACATGTGTTTAAATGGGTGAGAATATTAATGAAAATATTTTATGTTCATGGAGTGATTCTAGTGCATTCATATGATGCTATATTGGCTATATGGTATTTCAATTATGTATGCATGTGGTTTACACATAAGTTACATCTTTATGAACTAATTCGTTTTCATACATCTTGTGTGTTCAATTTGAAAATTTTCTCTTAACTCAATGTTAATGTTAGAAGTTGATTGTGAACTAATTTGTTGTTGTTTGCTAACACTTTCCCTTTATGTATGTCTGAGTTACTTTCAACTATATAATGATTCCTTTATGCATGTTGTTGCTCATGATGCTGTTTTTTTGTTCTTATATCATGTTTCAAAAGATATCAATGGAGATTTGATATTGCCCTCAATTGTCTAATGTATTACACTTGGTCTCACATTGTCCTCTACATTTGATATCCATGTGAAAAACATACGCTAATGACAACCGAGCTAGTATTTGGATGGGGATCCTATCCCAAACAGTGTGCAGTATAACTGGGACTTCATACTAGGGAGACCCCCTTGTGTTGGCGGATTATCCAGCACGATCAACACATTTGGAACTAGAAGGAGGGATATATGACAAGATGAGCCTTTAGAGTCTAGTTTTGAATATTTCATCTTAAAATGGCTTCCCCCAAATCTTAGTCCCACGATTTTTTGCTAAAAGAGTAAATCTTATAATCCTCGATGAAATAATTCATAACTTGTCCCAATTTAAGTTTGATGGCAAGGGTCCAATAACTATATTAGGACATATGGTTTCAATTTATTCAATTTTTTCATTCTAATGGGATACAATGTAAAGATGTTATTGTCAAACTATTCACACTCATACTTGAATTTCGTGTCAAGCAATGGTGCCACATTTTACGAGTTACTTCTCACCATTCATTCGAGAAACTCATCAAGGAGCTTCGTGAAGAGTTTGACGGGTAAAATTATCAAGATGTGTATAAAAGGATCAATTAGATTATAATGACACTCGATGGATCATTAAAGGATTTTGTTGATAGGTTTCATCATCTTTGTTATGAGTTTCCTAAAGGAGATGTGGATTTGGATTTATTGGGTGAAAAGATCCAGTGTTTGGTTCAAATCCCTTTAAAAAAAATGAATATGGATCCCCTGTTGATAATGAACCATCTTTTAATGAAATTGAATTTCAAATAAAAAATTAAATAAATCTTATCCAATTTTTGTCTTTCCAACCTTTCTCAGTTATGAGGTACCTCAACCCTTAGAGGAATAATTTTATACCCATTATGTCTCTTTTACTCCTCTTATTTCCTTACGAAAAAAAGTGGTATCTTGTGGCAATGTTGACATTGGGAAATTTGAAAATAAAACTGTTGCTCCACTTCTTCCACCATAATTTTTTTTCCACGATCAAGATCTTATGCAGAACAACTTTGAATGTTCTAATAATATCATGGAGCCTAATGTGAAGGCTAATCCCTTGTTTCCTTGAGATGACATTAATGTGTATAATCTAAATCCTGAATTTTATTTGATTGAAAGTATTTCTTCTTCAAGGGATTCATTGCATCCTGTTTCACTCACATATCATAACCCCTTGTGCCTTGACTTTCTTGATCAATTTTTTATGAAAATAGTTGCTTTAATTTTTTTTTAATTCATAATTTATTGGGCCAAATAGATATAAGATACAAGGAAATGGAATCTCACATCCACAAGAGCAAAAGGATGAAGAATTTTTTTATTTATCTTCCATCTTCCAAATCCTTCTATTTCAAAACAATGTTTCCAAATTCTCTGTCAGTCAAGAATATTGTGATTTTGGTAATCAATAAAATCAAAATCAATATGCTTAATCAAATCGAATGCTCAGGAAATCATCATCCTGTCACCAATTAATCTAGTGATATAGATTGATCCAGGTGCATCCATAATGGCCTAAAAATAAATTCCTTGGATCATAGTGAAACCAAGACTAGATTGAAGAGAATGTCACCAGATTTCAAACGACAAAAATGAAAGCTCAATCCAATTTTATATGAAAAAATTATGGCCATTTTTTGGCTTGAGGGGTCCTAACCCAGGTTCGGAGGTTAAGGTTTGCCAACAAACCCCTATACTACTGGCCCTTTTGGCAATGACCTACTTGTGCAGGCCAATGTCTCACCCAAAGCAGTATGGGAGGGTGCTGCAGGTTTCCCCACCCTGAGAGAGAGAGTAAGTAAGTTGAGGCAGATCTGTGTTCGCAGCTTATCATGATTCACACAGAGTAAGTCAATTCGTAGGCTTTATAAGTATAGTCAATTGTTAACAATAACAGAGCTATTACCATTCATATATCTAATCAATACCTTCGCATCCATGTGCGTATCAACAATTACCAGCACATAATATCATAAACACAACTACAGAATTATTCACAACTTAAACAGATACCATCACATAGCATTTAAAGATATACTTATGCAAAAACACAGATATATTCACACCTAAATAACCATAAAAAATACGCTTTAGTAGTACACATCACTGATCTAGATAACACATCGATACTTTAACAATACTTCACATTCATTAACATTCAGATCCACTTACAACCAAAACTAGCCCGCGCACATAGCCTAGTGGGGTCTGCACACAACAGGACTGAGGATCTCTGTGCACAGAGCCAACAGGAGTCCTTACCAAAAGCAACCCTAAACAGATCTAACATTTCACACATAGCATCAGTATTAATTCATCCTTACCTCTAGACTCAAACTATTCATCGATTTATATCGATGTATCCTACGCTATCCTGTGGTTTGCAGACCATGGTTAGTAGACTCTAGGTCTACTCTTTGACCCATTAGAATGCGTTCGGGGCTTTGACCCACCCCAAAACCCCTGCGTTATACTACTTAATACAAAAAATATAAAAAATTGGCCAAAAATATATAAAATTCGCAGCTTAGGGAGCCCCGTTCCAACAGACCCCCAACACAATCTTGTGACTCATCCCAAGTCACTGCAGCCGTGGGTTCTCCATATTCACTTGCATCTGCTTGATGCCTCAACCAGAAAGGGCATCACACCTTCACTTTGCGCAAGAGCATTATGGGCTATCTCTACCAACCTCTGTGAAGTTGGGCCTTCTGTAGCAGTAGTGACGCTCTCCAACGTCTGGTTCAGTTGCTTAACTGCAATGTCGACATCCTGAGACAACTTAAGGGACTCATCAGCCCACAGCTTGAGGTGATCACTCATAGTATTCTTCCATTTTCGATGGGTTTCCATGTCATTCCTGATTGTGTGGCTAGTGTGCAGTCGGGCCAAGCGTTGAGCGGGGACCAGAGTAGTCAGTGTAGTCTCCATTTGGTGAAACTCTTCTTCTTTCTGGTGCAGTGCTTGGTTGATTTTGCGTAGGAGAGGGTCGTACTGCACCTTGGTCCATAGTTGCATAGCTGTTTCCAACAGTTTTGCACCCTGGGAAATTTGACCTATAATGACATTTGTGTCCTTTGTAACTAGCACAGCTCGCTGGGCTCGTACCTCTGGCGACGTTTCTGGCGGTAACATGGCCTGCAAGGCCACAATATGTTGTTCCATCTCTGTCTTGACCACCTGGATCTTAGTCCTTGAGGCCTTTAGTGCTGTGACCAACCCTTCAATCTTAGACTGGGGGGTGGCAGAAGCCGGGATATCTTCGGTGACGTCTGTGTAGAGCCTACTAATGAGGTGCTCCAACTCCGTCTGCTGCATGGCGGCGAGGGTGCATGTAGCCTATGCCTGAGATACTTCAACAATTTTTTCCTCAATTTTCTGCTCAGCTATACTGAGCTGTTGGTGCAATTGTCGGTCTCTATGCTAAATCTCTTCAAACAAGGACGCGTGAAGGATCTGCAATGGTTCATGTGGTAGGCGGGCGAGATCCATTTGTTGGCTTGAGGGGTTCTGATCCAGGTTCGGAGGTTAAATTTTTCCGAAAAACCCCTATACTACTGACCCTTTCAGCAATGACCTACTTGCATAGGCCAAGGTCTCACCCGAAGTAGTATGGGAGGGTGCTGGAACCATGTTTCCGCACCCTGAGAGAGAGAGTAAGTAAGTTGAGGTAGATCTATGTTCGCAGCTTATCAGATTTACATAGAGTAAGTAAATTTATAGGCTTTATCAGTATAGTTATTTATTAACCATAACAAAGCTATTATCATTGATAGATCTAATCAATACCTTCGCATCCACATGCGTATCAACAATTACCAACACATAATATCATAAACGCAGCTATAGAAGTATTCGTAGCTTAAATAGATACCATCACAGAGCATTTACAAATATACTTATGCAAAACAATAGATATATTCGCAGCTAAAAAACCATCACATATATGCTTCAACAGTACACATCACTGATCCAGATAACACACCAATACTTTAACAATACTTCACATTCATTAACATTTAGATCCACTTACAACCAAAACTAGCCTGTGCACACAGCTTAGCAGGGTCCACACATAGCAGGACCTAGGATCTCCGCGCACACATCCAACAGGAGTCCTTACCCAAAACAACCCAAAATAGATCTAATAGTTCACACGTAGCATCAATCTTAATTCATCCTTACCTCTAGACTCAAACTATTCATCTATTTATATCGATGTAGCCTATGGTATCCTGTGGTCCGAAAACTGTGGTTTGCGGACTGTAGGTCTACCCTTTGACCCATTACAATGCGTTCGGGGCTTTGACCCACCCCAAAACCACTGCGTTAGACTACTTAATACAAAAAATATATAAAATTGGCCAAAAATATACAAAATTCGTAGCTTAGGGAGCCCCGTTCCAACACCATGCAAATTTTTGGTCAAACTAGGAAAAATTCAAAGTAAAAGTCAACCCAAGGTGCCATGTGACACTCCCATAGGCTGCCATGTGGTAGAAAAATCAACAAGCCTAGTGGGATCCACAGAGCTAATTTGACAACCTAATTAGAAAACTAGGTGGAATCACAAGCATGTGACATGGAAACACCACAAGTTGACGCATGGAAAATAGGTGGCAGAGGCGGCATATGATGTTGAAAAATGAGAGCCTGCCACATGTCCCAATCACATGGTGCCACATGACACCTCAAATTAGGCCCAAGTGACCTGAGCATGCTGCAACCTCCATTTTTGTCTTATCCACATGGTTTGGGGAGTCGTTACATTGTGGAAATATGTTTACCATATATTATATGTTTTCAAAAATATATTAAAATTGAAATTGGGCTCTAAAACTATATTAAAGAAAAATTGGGAGTCCATGGGTTGTGAACCAAAAACCTCCCCAACAACAAGTGACCTAATATGAATATGCCAACCATTGTGCTAACCACACACTTTGTCTTATTCACCCTCACACTATATTATAAAAATTTCATTTGAATGGTTCAAAGGGAACCATGGTGAACACATGAGGGATGAAGGAACATGCAGACTAATGGAGACATGAATCTCAAGAAGATTCTAGGAATATTCCTAGAGCATATATTAGGGAATACTCTTAGAGAATATTCCTATAATATTCATTTTTGATGCTTTGAGGAATCTTGAAGATTCCCTAAGGGGCAAGAATTAACAGTGGTAGAATGGGGTCATCTATATACTCATTTTAACCAGAATTTGCAAGGATCACAATGGTGTAGTCATTTTTTGCATCTGGGTAGCAGAATTCAGGGGTCATGGAAGAAACCTGCCTTCATCATTAATTTTTGGGCATGAAGTTTGAGAAAACAATGTGCCTTTAGATCATTTTTACAGTTAAAAGTCTTAGGGGGATGCGATGAACTTGTTGGTGTTGTGATTGTTGCGATTTTAGTAGAAAAATTTCAAGTCACTCCTAAGAATGAAGGTATAATGATGTATTTTTCCATGTATTTTCATTTCTTTTGATGGGATAAATGAAGGGACCTCCCCACTATTGAATTAGGGCCAAGAGACATATTCCACATTGGACAAACTCCGTTATCAAAATTTTGTGTGCATTATCTTATGATCTCCTTTATGTTGCTTCTTCTTTAAGTATTTTCATACAGTGTTTTTACATGCTCTTTCATGCAATCCTACTAACATTAACAGAAGAAAATATATTGGATAATTTTGGTAAATCAAATATTCTGGATCATAGATGGTGATAAATTCCCATGTACATCTATTGATATCTTTATTTTTCAAAAATATTTGGACTTGCAAGGCTTAGATCTAGAATCTAATCTGATAATTGAAGAAATTATTACAATAATTTTTTCCTCAGCTCATTTCCCCTTATGTCTTTCCACATGTAGTGAGTCAAATGATGTTGAAAATATGGCATGTCCTTCAAATTCACAATCTAATGAACTAGAGTTTAAATTGACACAATGTGGTAAGGTCATACATGATGAAGAAGAAAACAATGCCATCATTGAGAATATACATTATGGCTTTCAATATCTAGCTTTGGATGGACTTAACCCTTTAGTTCAGGTTTGTCATGAAAATTTTTCGGCCTATACATATTATCAAATCAATGAAACCAACAAAATATATCTAGTTAATAAGGATATGGTGAATGTAAACAGTGTTGATTTGGCCGAGCCTTCAAAGTTTTATCATCTACCATTTGAAGGTTCATAAACTTCTTAGGAGGTCGATACGCTTCATCCTTTGCTAATTTTTATGACAGGTTCTTACGATCTTCATGAATCGCCAGAACTAGGTTAGGTTAGTATTTTTTTGCAAGATTCTTTTCTCAGCATTGTCTCATTTGACGTGAGATCATTCTTGAAAGACTATTAGTGTGCTTAAGTTAATCATCAAGATAGAGTCTATAATTGAATAAAATTATCTTATTTGGTTAACATTTCTTCATGTAAAAATATTGTATTAAATCTATGGTTTGAATCCATACATTTAAGAGATGCATATGTTATCTAGAACTATCATTTTAACTATCAAAACTTACATGCTGAAATATTAATTCCTGAAGATGATATGAATGTTGAATCTAAGTTTACACATGCTTCTAATTTTCTTTTAGCATGTTCTTAGTATCTCTTGTGTCTTAATTGGTTTTCTGGATGTACTATGCCAACAATCATATTCAATTCTCATATCTCCCATGTTGCTGGTCTAGTATGCAATCCAATACAAGGTAATGACTTATTGCACTTGAGAAGAGGAACCAATTATTTCTGGTCTTCAACATGTGAAGAGGAAGGTTTAACCATCCAAATCATTCATGAGATTTCTCAAATTCACTCATCCCAATATTTGAACAAGAGAGAATTGGATGGGCTAGCTAAACAATTTGATCAATACACTAGATTCAATAGTTTTCATCCCATTAATCATTTTTCCACCAATATATCTGATGATAGTTGTTTTCTTACATTTGTTGATGTCATCAAACCCATGTATTTTTACAATTCACCATCTCATTGTTTAGATGCTTGTTGAGAATTTTAGGCACTTCAAATTTTGTTGATGGTTATGTTAGGTCCTCATGACCTTCACAAGCTTTATGGAAATATTAGGTTATGTTTTCTTCACAAGATTCTCTCTATGACATGAATGCACTTATTGAAGGCTCATATTTGTAATAATTTCAAGGTTTTCAAGCTGGTTATTTTCAATAACATGATAGAATCATTGATTTGATAGAGGAGTATTATTTGGTAAGCTCTATTTTTAATGATAAGTTTCAATATTACCTGGAACTTGCTACATATGAGAAAGTGGATGTATGTACATTTGCAACATTCTTTCAAGGTTTCTATGCTCATTGTTCTATCAATCGAGGTAAAATTGCAGACTAGTCAAAGAAATATTTTATGACACACTCACCTACAATTAGGCATGACCTTGAAACTTTTTTTCAACCTATTTAGGTGATTATTTTACATTTTCACATTGTCTTATGTGGTTATAGATTGTTAACATATTTGTGCTTGCAGGTCATGAAAAATAGTTGTGGATGTACTGAAAATTTTAATTTACATAATCTTGACCTTCTGGTTAAATAAATTAGGCCTTAGCTTTAGTTGTGCTTCAATTTTTATAAAAGTAGTTGTAATTTATTGCATTGTATGCATTGGAATTCCATATATTTTACTTTCATTTTAGTTACCTACTTTCATGGCATTGCATCACACAAACTTTTTATTCTTTCTTGCATTGTTTTCATTTATTACAGCTTAGATTTGTTTTCTCTTTGATTTGAATTTCCTTCGTGTTTACATTGCACACATGTAACTTCTCGTTTGAGTCCTTGTTCCCTGCATGTCTTGCAAGTTTGTACATAATGATATCCATGAATAGCTTCCATCATCCCCTTTATCCATTCACTTGCCTTGTTTGGAACACTGGATCCCATCCAATGGTATACGGTGTGTGTGTTGTGGTCTCTTTAATGGGTACTCGCTTATAAATACTGGTGTTGAAACCTTGTCCCTTATGTTTATACATGAGTCACATTCATTAACAAGGAATATGATTTGATACATGTGGGGAACTCTAATCTGTTCATAAGACCTACATATCTAACCCAAAGTTTATTTTTGGTCTAGTATTAATATTTCATATTGTGTTTTCACTATCAACTTGTGAGTTGGAGACGTGATGTAGAAATATGGCATGAGGACACACATAATTCATAATATATTTCATTTTATTTCCAACAAGAAAAAACCTCTCTTTCCCATAAAATAAGTTAGGATCCCTCTTCTACCTTGGTGCAATGAATGATTGAATAAATTATGCCAAAGAGCATATAATTTAAAAATAAAATAAAGGGTGAAAGAAGAGAAAGGTATTTTGCATAGAGAGGTGATGCAAGCAACTTCCCCGAGGTATTGAACATGTATGCTGGAAGCAAAGCAATTTTTGTGATTTCTTGAGTGATTGTGTTGGGGTATTGAACATGCTTGCTAGTAATAGAGAAACACCATAAACTCACTTTAAAATTCTGAATATAATAAGCCTCTATCACATTCCCTATATCATTGTTGAAGACTAGCATGTGTAATCCCACAATTTGGTGTTTAATAACTAACAAGACCTAGCTTTAGAACAAATGAATGGAATATTTGTAAGTGGTCAAGTAACTCAAGTGGTACCCACAATTTTTAATTCAATACTTCCTTGCATTTTTTTTAGACTTAATTCACTGAAGAGATTAAGGTAGAGATGCTGGATTCTATCAGTGGTTTGCGATTTGTTGTAATTGCTACAAAAACACCCAAAATTTAGCCTAATACCAAAATTTTGGTCACCCTATTCTTTTTGAAGGTCCTAAGGGGTATGCCTATTTTTTGAATTAGTCAAATTTTATAGTGGCCCTAATGTCATCAGACCCTATTGATGCTCATGATTTCATGATGCATATTTCACAGGCTCACTTTTCTTTACCATGATCATCATCCCTTTAAATGCATCAGGTTTTGGGAGACTGTTGTCTTTCCCATACATATATAAACCCTAGAATGTCATGACTAAGAGTGAAGGGATAAACCATTTTGAATTGATCCTCATATTTTAATTTTCATTACCCAAATCACACCCCATTAACTTTTAATGGTATTTTTAGTTACATTGGTCACATAATCATCCATTTAAACATTAATATGTGTGAGTGTTCTTTCAAGAAGACATTTGAACACCTGAGTCATTTTCGTTTACAAATTCATTTAAAAGTCTCTATTGGGGCCGCTGCAAAATCTGCTTTTAGTGAGGTTAACTTGCTCATGATTTCCAATGCTCTTACTTATTGTACATCTAAATTTTGTTATTCAAGTTGTCAATGCCACCCTTACATTGCAAATCAGAGAAGAATTAGATCCTAATGCCCTAGAGTCATCAAAATATTTATCAATTATAATAGCATTAGGATTATGTTGTATTTAAAGTTCTTAACTTCTTACAGTATGGAATGGAAGGTCTCTTATTCGATCACCAAAGGTTGGAATTTCAAAATGAGGGAAACCAAATTGGAAAAGGAAAAAATAAATGAATGCTTTAAAAAAATGGATGGCTAACATAATGAAAAAAAAATGTTTGGAATGTACACCAAGACTCGGTCAAAATCTTGGTGCACAACATAAATTAATATGTTACATGGAATTGAAATTATTGTGAATGAATACATTATTACAAAACCACCACACAATATAAATGGATATATGTTCTTATGCAAGCTAATGTAATAAAGACTGGATCAAATGCCAACACATTAGTAGGTCAAATATTAAGCGCAAAGGGTAGAGGTATAAGTTGTTTTATCATTGTGATAACTCCACATCAGTGCAGTATGTTCATGATAAGTGCGTGCATCAAAATAAAAGTCCAGGATGCGCATCACCATAACGCATGGACACAAATTTAACATGAAGGCAACACGACAAGGTGATATTCTAGAGCATGAATAATATTCAGAACTCTGCCAAATGATGCAAACCATACGACCATTGATTGCAACTACAAGGCATTTTAAGAAAATAAAAATGTATTGCATTACAGAGTAGCGCAAGAAAAGAAGGTGAAATGCCTCAAAATTAGCACAGGGTAAAGGCTCTGATCAATGTGATAATGTTGAAATATTACAGACCATGATGAGGCTACTTTTATGAACTCTTATGTAAGAATATTAGGTTGTTGCATTCAGTACATACACCATTAGGAGAATATACACCAGCTTCAAAAGTGCGCAAAGAACCAAGGGGAGACATATGTTGCAACTAGAAGACACAACAATATAAAAAATAATGGATAGAATGAGTGATGGAAACCCTCTCATGTTTCCAGTCACATGTCACAATGATAGATCTGATACTCTTTTCATCCGAGATGAAATACCATGACAACAACACTGTTTTGTGTAGGTAAATCCCCTCTACGGACACAGGTGATCCCTCTAGCCCTAGGGTGGGTCTAGCAACAAGAGGACATGCTAATGTGTTGATTCCTATTTAATCAATGAAATGAGTTGGGATAGATTTTCCTACCTGTGATCCAACGCGGTTGTCGTAGCTGTAGCAGTGGTCTCCTGATTTTCGCCCCGACACGTCACGGTCCTTGAGCAATGGTACTCGGGTGCCTGCATAAAGATCAAAGGATGAAAGCAGCATACACGACAATGGTGGCATTCATAACTAGCTAATTATTCAAGGAGAATTAAACGTATTGCGTAAGATAAATCACATCAACACAAGGCGGGAACCAAAACATCAATCATGTATATATTAAGAGAAAGAAAGAGATTACAACCGGAGCCTTGACGTCGCAACCTCCTTCAGCAGGTCCAGTCAAAACATGTCTCGAGCATTCGTCGGGGAATTTGGACGTGGTGAGGAAATAATGCTAAGCTCTCTCTTGACAGGCATATCTCTTTGCTCTATCTCACACTAGCTATATCAGACTGTTTCAACAATTCATATTCAACTAGCTACACCTATGTGAGAGAGGTGTATTTATAGAAGGAGAGGAGGAGGGTTGGATCCCTCAAATGGTGGAAGGGAGGCCTTATCCTTTGGGAGGTTTCCCCAAAAGGAGGAAACAAGAAGCCAAAGGAAGGTGCTCGACGTTATTCAATGGAAGAACCCAAGATGACTCGCTCACGAAGTACTTACCATGGAAAATTCGCTCCTATATTTAAAATTTTTTCCAAAAATAGCTCAGCATGGGAAGTTCACTGAGACAGAGTGCCAATGGGCATGGGGCCCAGTGTTAATTTCCTTTATCAGAAAGGCATTAACTGCCTACCAACGCCAACCCAAAAACATGTGTTTTTGATGGTCTGTTTCAGGAATAGTTAATAGAGGAAATTTTCTTCTCATGGTAAGGGATGCAATGACACTTTATGCAAGGCATGACACTTCATATAAGTCACAGAAATGGTCCTCCAATGTGTGGGATGGGGATTGCAAGGACGATGAGAAAATGCTGTGTAACAGATGCCCCCTAAAGCATGAGTTCTGAGAGAGAGGGAGAAGTGAAATGCTTTACAAGAATGTGTTCGAACCAAACACCGTTGTCGGAAGACCTGCAAGTAAAAGTACAACTGATATCTCTGATACATGAACATGTGGCATGGGTGCAGCCATCCATAATAGAGTACATAAAAAATGATATTCGAGGTATGGACGCAGCGATCCATCAATAAGGATAAATAAATAGACTCAGGTATGGTCGGAGCCATCCAATCAAAAGAGTCATGCATATAGTCATGATAACCCAAAATATCCTGCAACTTGGATCTTATCAGATAAAATCTAGGGTCTTGTGCTCCATCTGGACCTGAACAAGTACAAATTCAAGGATGAAAATATGTGAGCTGAAGTCAAACATGAAAGAAAGTCACTTGATTACCAGCCAATGATGTAAGATGTTAACAAGCACGAGAGAAAACACCAATAATGACAATGGCTTTCAAGGTACAATAGGTACAATCCACAAAATTTGAACAATGATCTGGCATCAAACACCTGCAGAATCACTCGATCGAAGGCCAATGATGTGGACCCGTTGTCGAATGCAAAGAACTTGCTATTGAGGCATGTGAGCTCCAAGGTACCAAAAGGGAGTCTCTAGATCAACTTCCTAGATAATGAGCTAAAGTCAACAGGAAGTGACCCGGTGAAAGGAGGGCCATAATGTTTCCCACATCATAGACACGAGACAGAGGAACATGACGATGGTAAATCAGGAGAAAAAAGAGGATCAGAGGGAGGTTGAAAAATGAAAAGGAAAAATTCTCTTGAACATATCAACGACACGACTCTGGATTTGGCAATATTTGAGATCAAGGGATCTGAGGTCATGATGATGTGGCAAAGAGTAGATGAGAGGTCCAAACAGATTACCCAAACCCATGGAGGAAAAAATGAAGAAATGAGAAGTCCCCAACCCGACACGAATGCAGATGAGTGTCATGTTCAAGAGAGACATACTGCCGACATGACTGAGAACTGGTTCCATTTTCCCCTACCATTGTTGGCGAGTACCCAAATTATTTTTGGAAAACAAGCTTGAAGGGGATAGAATATGCTTGTCATATAAGTTTTTCATTCAGAAAAATCCATCCTAGTACATTTTACGAGCCCTAGGAAGGAGGAACTCGGTGATATCATGGTGACGGTCTCCGATGTCATTTAGGTTTTAACGAGCCTGAGAAAGGAAGAACTCGACATATTTTCATGTTTAGAGAGTTTGAAAAGAAGCAGAAAAGAAAACTCCAACAGGCCATTTTTGTAAATAGTCCCACAGATCTGAAAAGGTAGAAAACAATATCTGAGAGAACCTCTTAGTCGCGATTGGCTAAGGTATTCCTTTTTCGTAAATAATCTATAAGGGGTAAACTACTACTGGGTAAATATAATTTTGCAGCCTTTTAACAAGTTCAAAACGACAAGAGTCTCAGTAATATTTTCAATTTTTAAGAGTCAGAAAAGAGCTGAAAGTTGACTCCTCCTGGAGGAATGAGTGGTATAAAGGATAGCAACTAGTTTTGGTTATGGTGGAAATTATCATAACAAGTAAAGGTCAAGAGGCTGGCTAAAAAGACCACTCATTGCAGATTTTCCTCAGGAATGGGTAAAAAAATCAAGTGAAGGTGTATGATCGTCCAAGCAGATGGTGACGACGGAATGAGAAAACCAAGGCTCATATGGAAAAGCAGGCTGATAAAAGGGTAATCACAAGAGGTAAAATAAGAATTGTTTCATTTTTACACAAGCTTGAAATCAAGAAAATCTACTTGAAATTGGTTTCATTTTTACACAAGTTTGAAACAAAGATAAACTGTGCTTGAAGTTCGTTTCATTTTTACACAAGCTTGAAACAAAGATAAAATATGCTTGAAAAAGTTTGGATGCCCCCAACATGGTGACTCAATTCAAGGTACATGCCCCCCAAGCTTCAGTGCATTCACTGGAGTAGACTGCTACTTACTGATAGGTGGATGGAATGAAGGTTCAATTACAAGATCAAGAGAAAGACTTGACTTGGATTTTATGAGATATAATCAAAGATTCAAACCGAAAAGGGAACCTATTTCGTTTTTTAACGAGGTTGACACGGCAAAAGAACCATCATCATGAGAACTTGTTTCATTTTTTAAGGAGCTTGACACAAGGAAATGAACTGTGCTCCAAAGATCTTGTTTCATTTTTTAAGGAGCGTGACACAAGAAAAAGAACTCTGCTCCGAAGACCTTGTTTCATTTTTTAAGGAGCTTGACACAAGAAAATGAACTCTACTTCGAAGGAGGCTTGTTTCATTTTTTAAGGAGCTTGACACAAGAAAACAAACTATGCTCTGACAAACTTGTTTCATTTTTTAAGGAGATTGACACAAGGAAACGAACCATGCTCCGAAGACCTTGTTTGATTTTTTAAGGAGCCTGACACAAGAAAACGAACTCTGCTCTGAAGACCTTATTTCATTTTTCAAGGAGCTTGACACAAGCAAACGAACGTTGCTTCGAAGGAAGCTTGTTTCATTTTTTAAGGAGCTTGACACAAGAAAACAAACTATGCTCCGACGAACTTGTTTCATTTTTTAAGGAGCTTGACACAAGGAAACAAACCATTCTTCGAAGACCTTGTTTCATTTTTTAAGGAGCTTGACACGAGAAAACGAAATCTGCATCGAAGGAAGCTTGTTTCATTTTTTAAGGAGATTGACACAACAAAACGAACTATGCTTCGATGAACTTGTTTCATTTTTTAAGGAGCTTGACACAAGGAAACGAACCATGCTCTGACGAACTCATCATGCTGAATAAGAAGTCATGGATTCCAAGAGTTTCTCATTTTATGGGAGAACAACACTCTGGAAATCAAGACCCAATGCCCCCAGCACATGATGCACAACGACACTATCACTAAATGCAGGCATGGGGCAGGTAGCCACATAATTGACCTGTGGTAGAGAATATATCACCGACATATAAGGAACAACAAGGGATGATGGTAGACCAAATGTCACATCAGGACCAAAGAATGAAAGCTGATCAATGGTCATGATCCGACCTTCATGTGGAAAATAGATCACGCGAAAGAGGGAAGAGACAAGTGCACCCATGGCATAAACATAGTCGCGCCCCAGGAGTAAATTAAAATCCAAGGGGCCTTGGAAAACCATCACATATATATAGACGGTTTACCCCCCAAAGTAATAGGAAAATTTGGAAGGATCCCTAATGGTTGACTTGTTCCTCTATTAAAAGCCAATAGATTCTGAGTAATAGGCACAAGTTGGGGAGAACCCAAATCTTGCGATATAGTTGAGGAAAAAATAATAACCGAGGTGCCTTCATCAATAATCATGCCTGGTACAACCATATTATAGGCCTGTACAGTGATCTCAAAGGGCACGTAAGAAGGAAGACGATATCCCATAAATCGACTCCAATCAAAGGAAGCGACGAAACTACATGGAGGGGGTGCCATAGGAATCATAGGATTACCCCCCTGCATTACGGGAGTGGAAAGACCATCCTCCTGAACTTTGGGAATGAGAGAAGGAGGATCAATTTCTGGAACTATGGAGACAAGAGTCCGAGGATCACCCTCCTGGATCATAGAAACAGGAGGATCGCCCTCTGATCCCGGGGAATCAGAGGAAAAAAAAAGAGCCTGATTGGGATGAGGCCCACTGTTGATGGAAAAGACCTAATGGAGTGTAGGTGGAATCAGGTTGAACTTTTTCTCAACCAATGATTGGTTAGGAATGGACTTGGGAGACGGAATTTCAGAGGGAGTGGAATTGACCGGAGACGAATACCGATAAATAACTTGATCAACTAGCCTAGGACTCGAAGAAATCCTCCAGTAACCAACGGGAACACGGGACTCATAAGCAAAAAGGGTATCCAATACTTTAGAGGCTTCCTCCATATAAGGAAAGAGGTGAATGGGATGGTTCCATTTACACAACCTATAGGGAAATTGGATCTTACCCCGTTTCTTATGAGTCTCATTATCTCTAGCTGAAGGCTCATCATCAGCATGATGCCTAGAGGCTGATGATGAAGGATGAATTGGGCTAATAGACCACACTTCTAGTACCTTGGGGATACCAGGGAAATCACGAAGAAGGTGGTCACCCTCACATAGCTTGCAAGGGAATTTGACTCTGCGAGACAGAGTGGGAGGTTTTTTGATATTAGTTGCATGGGTAGAAATAGTTGTTGATTTTCCCCCTAGCTTATTTTCCTTCTTCTTCTTCAACTTCTTTATCTTCTTCTTAGCCACCCAGTTACTAGAATCCAGACTTTCACCAGGAAAAGAGGAATAATGAGGTGAAGAAATGGGTGAAGAAGGCGAGGGTTCAAATTTATGATCAACATGATGTTGTTCAGGCGAAGGAGACAGTTGAACAGAGGTTGGGACACTCGGGACCACGGAGGTCAAAAATAACCATACACGCAAAACCAACAACCCAAGCTGACGGGAAAATATGTCCGGCCAACAGTAGGGGATCTCACCGGTAGAAAGTCCCAATTAGACCTTGAACCGTTTGGAGTAGGGATCCCGTCCGGGGTGTGGGTCCGGCTACCGCTTAAGACGCCTTCCCTTCGGTCTCAAAAGAACCTGATTGAACCTGCAGACAAACACTTATTCACATGATACAGAATACATGACTGATGCATTAAACACAAATAAAACACTATGCGTAGCGAGGCAATAAATAAAGCATGTACGCCTAAGGAGATGTCGTTAGCAACACGTCTTTAGGGTACTGCTTGTAAGGTAGTCTGACCACAACAGAAATAGTTCTTTATGGCGAGATGTCCCTTTACTTTCTGAAAGATAAAACGAAATGCTAACAAAATAGTTCATTAACATTAATTAATAGAGCAAATGGTAAACTGAAAATCATCAACACAAACACAGATAGCCATGATGCATAAATGATGCTATAAAGAGGGTAGCTTCATTAATCAAAAGATGTTCTGAAAATGTATAAGAAAATACACATAGTGTTCACGCAGTAAAACACGTCATCCAAACAAAGGGGTTTTAACAAGTATCTGTATTCATATGCACAAGAGTATAATCTTTCAATACAATACTATGTAGCTCTTGAGTCTCCAAAAGAAAAAGCCCTTTTACAAGCTCCTGAAGGAGTATTTATAGGGGCCAAGCTGGCTCTGTCCCCGAATCTCCAAATTCTGACTGGGCTTCACACCTAGGCATTTTCTGTATATTCGAGTTGCTGTTGCGACCTGCGACCTAGTCGCTGGGTCGCGCCGTCGGGCATTTACCAAGGGGTGCGACTTTGCGACCTGGCGACCTCTGCGACTTGCGACCCGGGGCAATGTGAGACCTACGACCTCAGTGAATATGTGACCTGCGACCTCAGAAAATATGCGACCTGCGACCTCGGCAAATATGCGACCTCACGACCTAGGTGAATGTGCGACCTGCGACCTCCCTGGATCTGCGACCTGCGACCTATTGAGATTTGCGACCTCGCGACCTCCAGCAAATCTGCGACCTCGCGACCTAGGAAAATGTGCGACTTGCGACCTGTCCAGGTTTTGCGACCTTGTGACCTAGTCGCTGGGTCGCTAGGTCGCGCCGTCAAGCTTTTGACAGGGAGTGCGACTTAGCGACCTGGCGACCTCTGTGACTTGTTTTGAGAAGGTCCCCTTGTTTGCTGAGGAAAAATCTGGCTCTTTGTGCAGACCGAAAGGTTCTTCCTGCAACAAAATAACGTAGGTCACATATCTCCATGATTTAAACAATAATAATCCTAAAGGCATTTTAATTAATTTGCAAGAGCGAAGCACAATAAATTTTGACCCCTGTGTGGTCAAGACTTTGTCATCAGAGAGAATGGCTTGAGTAGGCCGTTTCTGTGCCTCTTCAACTGCTGTAAATGCAAATTAGTATGGTTGTAGACCGAGTTTGAAATGCAGACTTCGCGCATTTCAACACACAATCCTTCTGTTATCTACATCTTCACTCTTTCCTTCCAAGTGCGCTGGCAGCCCATAGATGCAAAACGCCTTAGATCTGCCACACGTAGAAGCCCAGCTTAAAACGGCGTCCTTCCGCCTCTAACAGTCGTGGACAATTTGGAAGGGATCCAAAACTCTTCGCAAGGATTTAGCCATCGTTGGATGCCTGTTAAACATGCTCTAGCGCCCTAGCTAGCCATGAACTCAACAAATGTCCATTTCAGATTTTACTTGGTTTCATGAACTTTCACATAACTTGTTTCCAAAGCATCAATCAGCTGGTATTAGGCAGGTGCAGATTTGATTGCTTAGTCTAAATCAGCCATCAGGTCTTTCTGCATCCTCATTCCCGTCAGAAAGGCGAATTAAATCCTCACTTAATCCTTGGGACTTTCGTACTTCAGAGGGTATACTTGCATGTGACATGAAACATGGAAGACTGATGAGTAACTTCGCACTGCCAAAACTAACGGTTATGCTAAAAAGTTTTGTGTTTTCAACGACGTGCTTTGAAAGAGCCCAAAACCGGTTTGAAAGTTAAGAACAGAAACCCTTCCTTTTGCCTATGAGAAATGTAAATGGTGGCTTGGGTGGCCAAGAAAACCAGCATAATATCCTTTCTCGATCAGAGGATGAGATGACAAACTTCGGCAATTTTCCTTGCGTTCTCCTGTTGTTTCTCAATATGCAAAGCCATTTTTTGATCCCTCGCAAACATAGCCAACAGTCAAATGGAGCCAGACCTGAACCTTCTGCGTTTTGTGGGAAATAGATATCTTTAGCCAAATTTTCCCCTTTACGGCAAGAATACCTGCCATCGACATTTGTTTCCATGCAACATGTCCATTGTTGGTTCTGTGCCATGTCTCCAACGTTTATCTTGGAATGAAACTTCGCTATTAGAACCTTTACATTCACGACCACTTGTACATTGCCATCGTAGACCTATTTATGAGGTCTGGCTCCACGTCTAAACGCAGCTCTGACAACTTGTCATATACCTGCTCCCAAGCCTTAATGATTTTCCATTCCCTTGTCTGTGCATAGCAGCACAATCATCGCTGGCGCATGGCAGCATGCATTGGGTAGCCCGTCCATGTAATGCGGCACATCAGCAACTTTGACGGGTAGTGAAACACGTGGGTGATCGATTATAGCATGAATTTGCGTTTTCTGATGGGGTCGCAGGGTCGGAGAATTTCTTAGGTCGCAGCTTCTCACGGGCAGATCATTCCGCGTCCCTGCGACCTGGAAAACACGCGACCCTGGGTCACTGGGTCGCAAACTGGCTGAGTCGCAGTCTTGGGCAATGCTTTGTCTCTACGACCCTGCGACCTGCTTAATCATAAAACGCGAAAGCCATATATGTCTGCTCCAACGACGAAAACTCTGCACTGGGACACTTTCACCAATTTACAATGTCTTCATGATGTTCTGCACTATGTTTCCGACGTGGAGTTGATCGCATACATACCTACCTGCCCACGGATCAGAACTGCACCATCGCCCATTTGCAACGTGTTCGTGTGGTTGTGCTCCACCGTCTCATATGATTTTTTGAAACCATATGTTTCTATCCCTTTCGCGTTTAACATTTGCAAGTGGATTAAACTTTTCATGCCAAGGCCGCCACCTCTTAACATGCATATTTCCTGCTTTGAAAAATCGAGGTTTGAAATTCGCTACTCGGCGACTAAGCTGGGATATCTTCGAAGAGTATTTGAAATGGGAGGTCGATGATATACGTGTGCCTGCTCATAATCACTGATTTTTGTTGTTGATTGGAGTGCATGTCTCTTCGTCCGAGATATATGGAGTCGGATGGAAACTATTTAGCCGTTGTTTCAAATGGAGATGTGCTGGAATGGATTCGGACTCAGCTACCATACTCCAGCTCTTTAAGATTGATATTGGCGTTGAATCGATGCATGATTAAGATATATTTTTTGTAATAAATGATTGCCGCTGATGCACATCATCGGACTGCTCCTTGGCGAATACCGCTTTATCCAGAATCGAAGGATCAATATTAAATGCAATGCATCAAAGGATGTTACTCATTGTAAACCAGAACATGTCTGCATGGGAAAAGAATGGCACGCAGATTTTCGATCATCTCTACAGCTGGATTATATCAGCACAATAGTTAATATCACGTTGCCATCGAGGACCCGTTATGAGGTCTAGCTCCACGTGTAAACATAACTGTTGACCACTTGTTATATATCCGCTCACAATGATTTATTGGTCGGCGCCTATTTGTAGCGTTTTAATCACAGAGTTTGACCGCTGTATACAAGCTTCAAGCACTAATTTGCAACGCATCAATTTAAACTCCTGTCATCATATATATACACCCTCCATATTTTAATGGCAAGGTTTGACCTATATGTATATATACGTCCGCTCCGGACATTTACCATTGGTAGAACGCTTGCCATCGAACATTTGCGCCCATATAGTTATCACGACACGCTTCTATGGGTTGGTCATGTTATCTCTCAGGTTTTCCTAGAAGTTGTGTAAGAGGAAAGTATACCCGAGGTAACCACAAACCAACCTTCAGATGCAGAATCTAGCCAATCTGCATCCAAAGAGGGCTCTCTCTTTATGATTTATCTTTGTTCTTAGAAGGTTTTAGGCTAGGTATAGATCCAAGAGTTTGTTTTGAAAAATGGTGGAATCCACAAACTAAGGGCAAGGTCGAAAGTTTTCAGTCCATTGGGCTATGGAGTCAAAGGATGGCTTTACTGGATTTCTATTCTACACACAAGATGGCTTTACAGGGCAAGATAGCTAGACGGAGAACAATCCTTAAAATTTAAAGTGGATGGGATGATTTTGAAGGGATGAAAGGCAGCTAAGAATCTTTCACCATGTTCAAAAAGAAAGAAATGAGATGACTACAAACAAAGAGCAATGAAGAATTCTTTATTATAGTAATCAACAATGTTTAAATTAGCAAAGCAAGAGCATTTAAGAATTCATGCTTATAACTAATTTAGAGGAAAACATCAAGAACAATCAAATCTGAAATCAGAGTACAATTAAGTAAATTATGATTCAATCCTTTATGTAAATTATTCAGAAATGGACATAATGATATTATAAACTGATATAAAACTTAAGACAAAGGGTAGAAAGACTTATTGAACTGCAGTCCAACACATGAATCTTGCAAAAAGTCCTGAGCTTCAAATCGTCATCCAGTAAGCCACGAATAAATTTCTCCAAAATGCTTTTATTCCGAAAATCTCAATGTTACAGCAAAGTAATAGAATCCACCCTCAATACTCTCTTTGAGGGTTTATTTATACAAGAAAAACTTGAAAAAATCTCACACTAACTTAGCCCATAATTCGGGGTGACTTAAGGAGTAATTTACAACTAAACAGGAGACAAATGGTCTCGTAGATAGAATAATAAGTAACTGCTGATGTGCTGTTTCCTTTCTTTATGGATGTGCTGCAGGCAAGTGCTGAAAAAAGGTTTGTTGCTGTCTTCTGGAGTAATTTCTTTGCTTGTTTGATACTCCTAGTCTGTACGGATACTCTTTAACCTGTGTAATTGATACTCTTTCATATGTACTCATTTTTACCATTTACCTGATAGTAAAGATAAATTCTGATCCTGAAAATAACTTTTATATAATTTCTAATAAGTATCTCCACCATGAATCGTCTGGTATCACAGTCCTTTTGAGTTTTCTCAATGTCTCATCTGCTTCTGTGAGTTTGTAAAAGGTGGGCTCATTAGGAAATAGATACTTTATTTCATGTTCCAAATGAAATAAATTCCTCACTCTATCATAGATATTTATCCCTGTTGGTAATGTTGTTTCTGGTAAACTAGGAGAACAAGCAGCTGTATTTTGAGCATGAGCATTTATTTTCTTTACATAGGTTTCCAAGTCCATTATTTGATCCTCTGAGAGCATAGGACTTGGTAACCCATTGTCCAACAAAGCTTGAAATTTTTCTCTGAAAATATTGATATCAACTAAAATATCTGTGCACTTCCTTTCTAAATTTTGCATGAAAGTTCTTTTGATGAAAACTCTCTTTATTTCCAAAACTGTGCCGGTCCTGTCCTCAATCCCTAAAACTGCAAGTTGTTGCTTTGTCCGGGTGTTCAAAAATTGAATAAGCTGATTGGCCTGCTCAGGCCTGCCTCTTAATTCATTTCTGGTTCTGTTTATTTCTTCTTGGGCTATTTTAACCAAATCATTTTGTTCAAAAATAGATTGAATAGAGGGCCAAATACCCTTTATTAACTCAATGATATTACCCCAAAGAATGTCATTTATTTCCTTTAAAGGCTTTTCCAATGAAAGATCTTTTTCCAAAGCCTGAACCAATTTTTCTAATCTTTTTATTTCCCTGGTGTTATCAGCAACTGTCTTTTTGGATGTATCATATTTCTCCTCCAATTTTACTAATTGCAATTTCGTGGTTTGAAGTTCTGTGACCCTTAGTTGGAGACTTTCCATTTGTTTTATTAATTCATCAGAACTCAAACCAGAAGTGTTTACCTGGGATGAATGTGTTTGCTGACCTGTTGTTGTAGTACCTATGGTTGATGTCTGCCTGATAGCTTCCTGTTCCTGCAAAGCTTGTTCCAATTCCTTCTCCGTTTCACTTAGTCGCTCAGTCATATTTAGGAGAAACTCCATTATTTCTTCCTGTGAATTCCACTTTAGAACTTCTTGGGTCTGAGGGTGCCTTGAGGCTGGCAATTTTAGCTGCTTTCTCAGTGCAGCTATATCATCATCTTTCTTCTTTATTAATGCCTCAATACTTTTAATGTCTTTGGGGTTGTGACCCAAACCAATGATTATGTCTTCTCAAGACTTTATTCTGTTATCTTTGGCCTGTGAAGAGGCCTTCTCAATTTGTAATTGTGCAGTTGTGTTATTCAAAGAATCCTGCAGCATTATAGCTGCCATGGCCTTATTGGTAAGAGTGGAATAGACCATTTCCCCAGTTTGTCTGTGTAGCTCTATCTGGTCCAGAGGATGGATGTCCTTTGCCAAAACTTCAAAATTTGTCCTGATGTAGTCAGCTGTAGTAATGGGTTTTGGCACCTTTGACTTGAAGTGGCTCATTATCATTTTGCCTTGTGACATGTCAAATGCTGACATTAGCCTTTCCTGATTATGGGGAGCCATCTTCATATATTGATCATATACCTTCATTTTTAATGGATCATTCTTTGCTTTGATATTAATGAAGGTTCTTTTAATATCGCCTGTATATGTTTTTGGTTGTCTGAAAGAGGATACCTCAGTACTTAATTGCTTTTGTAAAGCTTTCCCTTTCTGTCCTGTGTTTGTTTCACTAACTGTGCCAGTTTGTTGACTGTCTTCCCTCCCATCATCAAACACTTCATCTATGATTTCCACATCTGGAAGTGGATCTGATTTATGTTTTTTAGCTTGATGTACCTGTGAGGTTTCTTTTGGAGGAGTGGTGTCTGGAACCTGCCTTTTTTTTCCTATTTCCACATTTGATGGAGTTTGCAACTCTGGAACTTGTGTGTGCTTTGCCTGAGTGGGAGAAACCTGTGATTGTTCAGGTGCTTTGGAAGTTTGTGGTTTCTCTGTCATGACTAAAGTTTCAATCACCTATAATGCAGGTTCCTTTCCTTTACCTTTTGTCTCTGCTGCCACTGGTGGACTGCCTTCCTGCAATCTCTGCTGTGGATTTGCTGCTGAAGATGTGCCAATGTGAGATACCTGCACTTGACCATAAGATGTGTTTTTTCCACCCATTCATCTTGGTTAGCATATTGCTCTATATCAGGAATCTTGTGGTGGATATAAGGGGATGATTTTTTCTTTAATCTCTTTTCACAGATGAAACCAAATGGGTCATAAGGGACCCAACGAAAATTTCTTTGGAACTTGCTTTGCAATATATTTTCTGCCTCTCTCTCGGCCTCCCTAGAATTGTAGATGTAGGGACCTAATTGACTTTTAATCCGGAGTTGAGATTTCTTTTTCACACTACAAAAATGGATCACATCTGAATTATTCATTTGCCTGAAATATTCCAAGGCAAACAGTCTCATGGGTACATACTTTGGTAACTTGAATGGATGTAATTTACATCCATAGATTCTGATGACTGTATGGTTTTGATACAAATACCAATCCCCAACTTTATAGGTCCTTGAAAGTTGCAAGGTCCTCCTTATTTCATTACTGAGTCTTGGGGGAGGAATCCCTGTCAACAATGTAGTTGCAGGATATACAAAAAGATCTATAAACTCATAATAGGAATAGGGAGACTCATAAGAATGGATCATGGGAGACCAAAATATAACTGACCTTGGGTTTCCCTTGGCATCAAGTTTTTGAACAGGGAAAGGGAACCTTTCTGACTAATAGTAGATAATGAGATGATAGATGACTGAGGAATATTTAAAAACTTTTTCATCATCTAGCCTCATGCACTGATCATGGATCTTGTTGGCTATGAAGGAGGCAAAGTCATATTTAATCTCAGGAGGTTGCCCAGGAGTAAAAATGGATAGCAAAACCAAGGTTATCTCATCAACATATTCACTGGTGTTGAAGCCCAAGACAAAAGATATCATATTGAGTATGAGTCTTCCCAATTGATTGAAATAATAAAAACCATAGGGAGGAGGTCCCTTAGGTTGGTGTTCAGGCAACATGAAATTATGGCAAATGGACTCTAATTTCTCTGGGGTCAATTTATTAGACTTCTCAATCAAATCTTCCATGGACAGAGGTGCCAATTCTTGGTCAGGTTCAAAGTGTAGCATTTGATTGATGGCCTGGGGAGTAATGGGGAATAGAACACTCTGATCAGGAGCTATTACAACCCTTTGAGTGGGATCATAGTTTGAATGGAAATAGTGGATAATTTCTGGGAAATTGATGACTGAGGGGATAAGGTACCTTGGAAGATTGGATTCCCACAGTCCAATGACATCTTGCCCCTTTGAATAATCGTCTCTGCAGCGACAAAAACTCAGAAGGGAGCTTTCATCGAAATGCAAGTATTTAATCTGAAAATCTCTATCTACCAAAGGTAAATATTCCAATTCACGGTGAGGAGCATTCAGTGGAGTTATATTCAAAGCTGCCGGGGCCTCCATTTTGGTTCTTGTGGATTCAAAATGGAGGTTTCTGGTTTTCTTCACAGGCCTGGCGTGATTTCTAAAATGAAGGAAATTGGCACAATTTGTAGGTTCAGGGAGCAATTACACAGTTTTAAAACCTCTGGGGAAGATCTCAGTGATGATTTTTAATCACTAATTCAGCGAAAAACAAAGAAAACAGAGTTTTACTTGCAGTTCGGGGCAGAATAGGATAAATACCTGTTCTTGGAAGAAAGCTGGTTCTTAACAGGTAACAGGCGGTAGCAGGAGGACGCTTGAACGCAGGTCTGGCGGATTTATGGAGCGAAATTGAATGGAACAGTGGATTTCAATGAAAATTCAAAAACCGTAGCAGAGAGCACAGTCGCGTTTAATAACGAAAATAACGGAAAAAACATGAAAATTGGCTTTATTTACAAGTTAAAAGGGTTTTTTAGTTTTTCGAGGAGTGACGTCATCAATGTACGAGCTGACGTATGGTGGAGGGGCCGGGCGGTAAGTGGTAAGTCCCCGCACCGCTTATAAGCAAAGGCGGTATTAACCGCGAGGGCAACGATTCCACAAAGTTGTTGACACGTGGACGGGTGACTAGTCAAATACCACTAATCCCCCACTGGTTAAAATGCTGACAAGGGATGGGTAGCGGGATGAACGCTAGCCGTAGATCTTATAGTGGGAGATCGGACAGTGGAAAGGACAAATAGATGGTGGGGTTTTCGTGTGCGGGCCCGGCGGGTTTTAAAACACAATTAACTTTATTTAAACATCCCGGGGGGGCATATAATAGGCGGAAAGGTATGATTATTAGTTAATTCAAATAATTAACTAATTCCATGGTTATAAAGGAAATAGGGGTCGCGGTGGGGTTAAAAAGTCGGGTGAAATTCCAGATGGATGAGCCACGCTAGCGCGGGATTTTCCAAAGTTTAGTTTCGAAAAACTTCAGGTTTTATTTATATTTTCAGTTTTAAACATATATATCGTATGTTTAAAGTTTATTTTTCATATATATGTTTTTATTTTATTATATGGTAATTTAACAAATGTAATTAACTTACCATAGGGGCGGGTTTATGATATAAAGATATAATTTAACCAAAGGGCTTATATAGTGGGTTTTATTGGAATGCAAGGGGAAATAATTAATTTGGTTAAACTTTATAATAGAGGGGTTTTGGGGGTATTTATAAAAAAGGAGTTATATACTTAGGATAGGGCATTTGACTAGGGATTTAGTAAAATAGAGTTAAACATTAATATGACCAAGGGACAAGGGAACTCAAAACACTTTGCACATCTAAGAAAGTGATAACTTCTGAAGTAAATTGCAATATCTTATCTTCAACACTTAAACTTAAAATAGCAGGTTATTTTGAGGGATTTTTATGGAGTTTTGCATGATTTCCCTAAGTAAAATAGGATTTTACTTAGGACAAGGTTAAAGGTGAATGATTATAATGATAAATTATCTCAAGTACTTAGGTCTTTTTGATCATTAGGCCGAGGGTCCGGTCCCTCCAAAAGTCAAGGAAATGCCTTGAGCCCTTTTGATCTCCAAATACCTTAGTATTTTGGGGGAAATTAGTAAAACTTTTGAGGGGAAAGTGATGAGGGAAGTTAATGAGTTTGACTTTGCTTGTTATAATTTTCCAGTGTATTTCCTGCTTTAGTATTTGTGCTGAAAGTAAAGGATTAAAAACATGTAGAAGCATCATTCATCAGATAACACTTTGCAGCACCATCTACCTACCCTATCTACTTGACACTACCATTTTCTCTTCTTTATTAGGGTGCATTTAGACTTGAAAACCCTTTTCAACCTTTTCTTTTTACATGATAAATCTATCTATTTCGACCCTTATTACATCCAAGGGCTCAGATTAGACTGTTGAGCACCTCTTGTTGACTCTACCTATCTACTTATCTGCCAATATTAAACTGTTTGGTCAGATCTTTATTCTCTAATCTATAACATGAAATTGAAATATGAGTAAGCCAAGTTTAAAAAGTTTGACTTATTCATGAATTGTGGCAAAAGTTTTACAAGCTGCACACAATTGTTTTATTACCAAAATGAAATAGTA
>JAXQQM020090329.1:0-21602 GCA_034641835.2 Pinus albicaulis
CCATCCCGATGAATGCTATACACATAAATCATAACCCACAGAAGACTAGTTTCACTATAAATGAAACTTCTCACAAACTGTCATGAAAATATAATTTCAAAGTAATTTAATAAGCCTCTTGAAATTGCAAGAAAATAGAACTTAAGCATGTCTTGGTATTAATTTTCCTGTATTTTTCAATGTTTGATTTAATAAATTCTTGTTAATTTCTAGAATCTTCAATAAATGTGTAGAAGACAATTCAAAATCTGAATTCTTGTATGTAAATGGAAAACAAGAATGTTGCCTTCATATTCCAAAAATGATCAGGCAGAGCGCCAATAGTTTAATATGCTTAAAATGACTCATACCTGATCTGCAAAGTACTATCCCAGATCAATCGAATGAAAGTCCACCATTTCCCTACATTCTTCCTCTAGTTTGAAGGCAACAGGAAATCTGTCTTAGATATCAATTTGTAGAACATTCTTCCAAATTATTAAATAGCTTATCAAATCATATAGCATAGGTGGAAATCTTGATGTATTGTCACAATCAAGATCACATTCCAAGTCATATTTGCACTTATTCACATAGTGTTACTCTCGTAAAACAGAAGGGGCCATGAGTCTAATGATTAAGAAGTTGATTGAGTTGATTTTATCCAGGTCTACTTTTGTCATTTTGTGAGCAATAAGATTTGACTAGTTAGCATGCATTTTAAATTTATCAGCTAATATGTCGAGTAGTGAAAATTTCAAATTAGAATTTGTTTCTATTCTATCCAAACCCAGAACAAGGAACTGCTTTTCCTTATCAAAACAAAGGTTCTGCCCTAAAATTTGGAAAGTTGCAGATTCAGCTGCTAAGAAGATTAATGAGCACATGTTTTTCCGACGTCAACTATGGATATAAAGATCCAAATATGGTGTAAAAGTAATCAGTGTTTTCATAATCATATATTGTCTAGTACAGTAAACAACAATGGCAGCAACCCCCCCATGTGGGTTGTGCCTCCCCAAATAGGGAAATTGTTACAGGTTTAAAAACAGAACTTCCAAATTTCAGAAAAGGGGAAACCGATGTAGCACATTGATTTAATTCACTATCTGGGGCCATGTCCAATTTTTTCCCATCTTGGGGACTTGGGGATTTGTAAACCCCTAAAATAGTCAGTGAAATCACAGAACCAAATTAAAATTTTCAGATCAGATGTTTATTATTCTATAAGATCTTCTATAACGAGTTGTACTTCTATGTATGAGCTCAATTTGATGTTCATGATCTCTAGCCATAGGTAGATCATTTTAGTTCTAATGGAATATTATATTTCTACTTCACTTCCATCAATTAAATTTTAGCAATGACTCCACGACAACTCTTTTCTAGGAAATTTTCCCTTCTGTGTGAGCTGATCATTTGAGAAAGTGGAGAACTTAGCCCATTGAGTTCATAATCACTTCCATATAATTTGAATCTCATAAATAATTCATTATAGTTTGTATAACTATACGCAAAGTTCATAGTCATTTAATCCCTAGAACCACATCTACTTTTCCCAAAGGAATGGCATACATGGGGCTTGATAAGTTATAGTATCTAACTCTCCTATACTAAGTTTTATTTTTATAGTGTTGTCCTCCACAATAAATACTTCCTTTGTTAGCGACTGATACTTCAAAATTTTCCATTGGGCACACAAAATGACTCAAATACTTTCATAATCTTTGATCGTTGAACCTATGGATACTACCAAAACCAACAAGCGCTATGACTTTTTGATTCTTAATATATCTTATGATATCAGGGGTTTGACTTATCGATACACCTAGCAATGCATGAACTAATATTTCATTCTCAATATCTTGATCTATGTTGAGCAAAAGTTCTACTAATTTTTCACTGTTCTTTTAGGTTCACAATTTCTTGCTCACTCATTTGTGGGGGTGCCTCTATTTCCTCTCAATAATTATTTTACATACTGAAAAATTTACTTCTTTGAAATTTATGCCCCTTGGGGCATTTTCTATTACAAAAAAATAGGCATGGAAATATAGGATGGTAGAGGGGCTACACAGAGGACACTTCACAATGAAACCCCACTTCGTTGTAGATCTCAATAGATATTAATCGTGATGCAACAAAGGGGAGTGCCAAAAGAGGATCCAATTGGTGTAGGAAGAAATTCAAGTGTAGGGGTTCAAATCGAATGCGAGGAATTTTCAGATCATCATGATCGGGGTTTCCAGCATCCTACAACAGCTCAAAATACCATCCGCAATATTAAACATGGAAAAGTAACATGATTCCATAACATACATGCCAGTAATACTTTCGAGTAACATGTGTATATTGTTGTTCACCCTTGAAGTGTTCAGGATCCCCCTCATCAAGATCCCAATCCGCCTAATTTTGTATGCTCCTCATACACTAAGTACCTTGACCATATCAATGGAATGCCCAACTCCTAGCATGGTTCCCACCACACCATCACAACTATTGGAGATTCAAACGACCTCACCACTTAGAAAATGATACGAAATTATTTCACCCCCTTGTACTAGAACAATACATAGAAAGAATAACATAATTAACAGAAGAGATAAAAATATGAATTAGAGAAAGGCATGGATCACATATTAAAGGAAATAATAGAGCTCATGTACAAATTTCCATATTTGTTGCATTTATGTGTGTCTAACATAACTCTACTTTCAACATCTTGCTTCATGCAACATGCACCATACTTTGAATTTGCAAAGACCCAGGAATTCTCCACCCCCCATTTAAATGACCCTGCAAGTTGATTCTTTTAGTTTTTTCACTCTATAAGCATAAACGTACGATTATGCATGATGGAGAATCTCTAGCGCTTTCCCTTGTTAATATATTTAACAAGGGAAAGCGCTAGATATTCTCCGTCATGCATAATCGTACGTTGGATTTGGTGATAATTGTCTCCAGATTTTGGCTTTTTTAGCATATATTGTATACTGTACAGAAGAACCCTGGATTGACATTTAATGCTTTCAATTTATCTCACAATAAATTACCCATTAGGATGCTTTGACTTAGTAACTTGAGAGATAAAAGATCCTCCATCACATTAATGGAGATCCATTTTCACAATGAACATTAGGAAAAGACAATATTCATTGCAATGTGGTAATATAGTCAACTAGTAGATCAATTAAATTTATTATTATAAAGCTGATGAAAGAGAAAGCTGATGAAAAAATGCAAGGAATTTAAGGTTGCATTTCAATTTTGAAAATTTTCTACAATAATTTTTGTAGGATAATTTGTTAATGCAAGTTTCCATAGTTATTTTTATTTTTTATTTTAATAGAAAGAGCCTTCAACCAAAAATACCCAAGGTTAGTCCCGCGTGTGCCCTTTGAGACACATTAGGTCATCCCACCAATTCATGCCCCATGCTTCATGAGTTGAAGGGTATCCTTCATACCCCTTAAGCACCCCCATTTCTCCCCACTCCATCATGTGATGTTGCCACCCCATCACGTAATAAGGGTTTAAGAACCAACGACCTCTTGTCTATTTATGTGAAACACAAACATTATACACAACATTGTCTCAATCTCCGACGATATCAAGATGTGTTGGTCACCATACATCATGCCTCAATAGTAGCACCACCACTTACACCAACCTCATATGTTGATGATTCCTCTTCCACCATTTATTATGTCACTAACTCGGTTAATTAGTATTTGGCATGCCCTTGAGTGCTCTATGTTAAAGACACTCATCTTATCTATATGTGTCCTGTACTCATCAAATACCATCATCACCGCATGCATCAAGTGACATATCCCCCTCATCAAGATCCCAATCCGCCTAATTTTGGATGCTCCTCATACACTAAGTACCTTGACCATATCAATGGAATGCCCAACTCCTAGCATGGTTCCCACCACACCAACACAACTATTGGAGATTCAAACGACCTCACCACTTAGAAAATGATACGAAATTATTTCACCCCCTTGTACTAGAACAATACATAGAAAGACTAACATAATTAATAGAAGAGATAAAAATATGAATTAGAGAAAGGCATGGATCACATATTAAAGGAAATAATAGAGCTCATGTACAAATTTCCATATTTGTTGCATTTATGTGTGTCTAACATAACTCTACTTTCAACATCTTGCTTCATGCAACATGCACCATACTTTGAATTTGCAAAGACCTAGGAATTCTCCACCCCCCATTTAAATGACCCTACAAGTTGATTCTTTTAGTTTTTTCACTCTATAATCATAAACGTACGATTATGCATGATGGAGAATCTCTAGCGCTTTCCCTTGTTAATATATTTAACAAGGGAAAGCGCTAGATATTCTCTGTCATGCATAATCGTACGTTGGATTTGGTGATAATTGTCTCCATATTTTGGCTTTAGCATATATTGTGCAAGTGTACTTCAGAAGTATAAGAACCTGGATTGACATTTAATGCTTGTAATTTATCTCACAATTAATTTACCCATTAGGATGCTTTGACCTAGTAACTTGAGAGATGAAAAAGATCCTATCACATTAATGTGAGGATCCATTTTCACAATGAACATTAGGAAAAGACAATATTCATTGCAGTTGGTAATATAGTCAACTAGTAGACTATTCAATTATTAACAAAGTTGATGAAAGAATGCAAGGAATTTAAGGTTACATTTCAATTTTGAAAATTTTCTACAATAATTTTTGTAGGATAATTTGTTAATGCAAGTTTCCATAGTTATTTATAATTTTTATTTTAGAAAGAACCTTCAACCAAAAATACACAAGGTTAGTCCCCCGTGTGCCCTTTGAGACACATTAGGCCATCCCACCAATTCATGCCCTATGCTTCATGAGTTGAAGAGTATCCTTCATACCCCTTAAGCACCCCCATTTCTCCCCACTCCATCATGTGATGTTGCCACCTCATCACGTAATAAGGGTTTAAGAACCAACGACCTCTTGTCTATTTATGTGAAACACAAACATTATACACAACATTGTCTCAATCTCTGACGATATCAAGATGTGTTGGTCACCATACATCGTGCCTCAATAGTAGCACCACCACTTACACCAAAATCTTGTGACATCTTGTCACAAACAAAACCATCAAACTGAAAACACATCATTTTCTCCTTCAAAGAAAAAAAAATTCACATCATGTGAATATGTCCATGTACTCTTACATATTGGTGTACAAAACCATCAACCAAACAAGTTGACAAAACATGCCTCTTCAAACAATTGACTCTTAGCTCAAATAATAGAGCTCATGTACTTTCTCTAACAAGGGAAAGCGCTAGATAGTCTCCATCATGCATAATCGTACGTTGGATTTGGTGATAATTGTCTCCATATTTTGGCTTTTTGACCCGCAAAACATAATTATTTTAGAAGGGAGGGAAGGAGGGAAACCAATAGCTAATTCTTCTAACTAACCTTGACTAAAATGAGCTAAATTGTACTTTGATACGAACTTGATTTAAATTTTCCACCCCACATTAGGCACCAATGATTATAACCTTTAATGGGCTAGCACTAGTTTGTAATCATCATCTCAAAATGGCCTAGTAGATGAAAAATTATCATGATTGTAATCATCGTTTCACACCATCTACATATGACCCTTCTACACATTATATGATTGAATTTATGGTAGGTCATCCCTTCTATCTAGACCACGATTGATTGTGACATTAGGTGAATAAAGGAAATTTGATATAAGGAAATGATCAATATAAGTTTGTCCTCCTCCACGCACTCCATATCTAATGATTGCCTATTTTTCTCTTCCAACATTTTATTTTGGAAATTCATTTTGGTAGTTAATTCTACTATTTAGTCACAACACACTTGGAAGTCAAAGAAATTGTTATATACACTACTAAACTCAATTAATATTGTTTGTTATTGGACTTTACAATAACAAACAACTTAGAGTTCATTAATGTAGTAGTGTATAATATGATAATTATATGTATAGTGGTGTGGCTATCGATAAAATTAGCTGCTAATGAATTTCGAGAATAGAAAGTTGGAAGTGGAAAATTGAGAAATCAATAGCTATGGGGCGGATGGAGGAGGACAAGCTAGAAACTATCTTTTGCTTATAAATTGTATTTTATTCACCTGTTGTCACAATCCATTCATGGGATAGGTAGAGAGGATGACATTTCAAAAATTTATGCATATAATATGTAGAAGGGGTCATGTATGAGATGTTGTGAAGTGATGATGATGGACATGGTAAATTTTCATGTGCCAAGTCATTTTTAGATGATGATGACAAACCAATATTAGCCATTTTAAGGTTATAATCATTAACAAGAAATATGGGTAAGGAAATTCAAAGTGCCAAATTCTAAGGAAAAATCCATATTTGCTTCTCAAAAACTTTATTTGATATATTATTAAAAAACCAAGTACAAATTTTAGTAATCCTAGAATCATGCTTTACATAAGGTAAAAGTGGGGAACTCATGACGTGTACTATAGATAAAAAAAACATTTACACTTACCAAAAAATATATGATAAAAATTGACAAACTACATACCCTTAAGCTCAAGGGGATATAATCATTCTTGCCTTCCATATAGATAATGAAAATGATTGTTCTAAGTCTCATGTTTCTTCTCATGTTATTTTATAAACCTTGGTTGGAAAGAAAAATAGGAGAGCTGAAATGTAAGAAATATAGAACATATTGGATTTAACATCCCCAAATTGGATTTTACTCTGAGGTATTGATTTTTTGAAATCTATTTTGTGAATGTTGACCAATAGATATACATCATGGAGGATGAAAGACGAAGATCAACCGAATCCCATATGGAGTCTCAGGGATCGGAGGATGTTCACGGTATTTAAATATAATCTTAAATCTACATACATGTGTGTACATATGGAATTGATTTTTTTACTAACTTTGTGAGTGAAATTATTTGTTAACAAGTTTCATATTTTAATTTTTAGGAGGCAAGAGGAGAAGGCTTTCTACTCCATCAATGGAGTGTGGCCAAGGTTCAACCGGTCGAGGTAACATGGTGCCGAAAGGGGGTGATATTTATTCCCCCGAAGGCCAGCAATCAATGGCTGCTGGTTCTCAGCAGGGTCGCTGTGGGTCTGGTTCTCAGTGGCATCATTCTGGGGCTGGTTCTCAGCAGGGTCGCTGTGGGTCTGGTTCTCAGCGGCATCATTCTGGGGCTGGTTCTCAGCAGGGTCATGTTGGAGATGATGTTAACCAACAACATCAAGGTTTCCATCAATTTCAATATTTTTTCATTAAATTTTTACAACTTTTTTTACACATGTTTTTTCTAATATATGAAATTATATATATATTGATGCAGAGGCTCAAAATGTTCGAGCCAGTGGTCAAAAAAGACGCAGGGCAGCGCGCTACATTGAAGAAGAAGGCTGTCAACCTAGTACAACTTATCCGGCTGAGATTACTGATATACCATGGGAAAGGAACATGGAGGAATGCACCTTACAAAGGTGTCAAAGCCTTTATGCAAAATTGCAGACAGATCTCCAGGATTTGACTCTACCTGCTGAGAGTAGACAAAGCCTACAGATAGTTGCACATTCATTGAGTGAAATGGTAAAAGTGTACAAAGATTTGGGGCCAACCACTGATTCGTTTGTAGAAGTGATGAGACAGAGAAGAGAAGCAGTAATAGGTCCCGATAAATGGCAGGACATAAAAAAACAAGTTTCAAGACAGGACGCTAAGTCAATGTTTAATTTTAAGGAAGGGCCAAAAAGAAAGATGTTGAAGGTGCAGTATTTCAAGCACCCATACATAGCAAAATATTTGTATAGTCGACATCTTGCGGCCTTTGGAAGGCTTCCATGGAACGATGAGGTTCCTCTTTATTTTGCACAAATGTTTTATGCAGAATTTTTTTAAGGGTATGAAACCCGACTACAATGATCTTCCTTCAGAATTTTTTGGCCTGGGGAGAGGTCGATTATGTCAACGTAAGGGCGCAAAGCGAGATGTGGAGTTGCCTCACCCTGAGCCGCCATTGGTGAGTCGACCGTCTCGAGTCGAAACCTTGCGATCAGAGATGGATGCGACTTCTCAAATAAGTCGTGAAGCAAGAGATGTTATGATTGAAAATGTTCATAGCGGATTGAGTGGAGTCGATCTTGGCTTAAATCGACAAAGAGCACGTCAATATGCACGTGCCAATTTTGTTTATCATACAGATGAGGAGATTTACAACATGAATGTTGAAGATCTCCAAACATACGCAATAAATTGTCGCAATGGTCTGCAAGACCTAATTTTTCGTGAGGAAGAGGGCACCGGAACGGTATGTGTTAGTGACCTTAGGGATTGAAATTATATTTACATATACATGTGTACAATTTGTAATAAATACATGTGTATGTACACATGTATACATTTATTTGTATGTGTACATTAATCTAACAAAAATGTATGATTATATATGTTAAAACACCATTTGCAGTTCTCAGGCATGATGCGTGATGAAAATGTTAATATTACGTTCGGGACCTCTGGCTCAAACGATGCAGATGGGTCCGCCCATCATGATATGTTGGCACATGTATGTTAGTGTTTTTTAAGTGACTCTAAAATAAATAATTGTTGCCACACATGTACATGTATGTATATATATAATTCGATAAAATGTTTTAACAGGTACCGATTCCATCTGATGTTTTTGGGATCCTGGTACCTTCTTCTTCTTTAGGAGATATACCTTCTACTTCATTGGGAGATGACCAAGTATGGACAATTTTTCACAAGTTCAAAATTTATGTTACCTCAAAAAGTTCCATAAAAAATTGAGATATAGAGAGAGAGATCTATATTTTGAGTTAATTAAAATTTTTTGAATTTAGGTTTGTATAGAAGATTTTTTTAATCCGAGGACTTTAGCGACGGAGATAGGGACATCCACAGCATTTGAAGAAGTTGTCTTTAGTTCTTCTTTTTAATATTATTGTTCAAATAAGTTTATATATATGTACACACGTGCATTTTCATTTGAAAGTTTTTAATTTATATAAATTATTTATGTATATATATATATATAAATTTATATTTAACTGTACATGTATATTGTACAGGTTACCACTAGAGATGTTTCTATGGCAGATACTCTTCATCAAATGGAGAGGCAACCTTACGAGGTATTGCGCGATTTTTTTGTTATATTTTGTTTTTTACATGAAGTTCTAGATATATATATTCTCGTTAATTTTTAAAACTTCAAATTTTAATGTTCAAGTACATGTACATTGTGTATGTAGGTTTTCCTTTTACAAGATAGCGAGCCAACCGGGACCCAGAGGCTAGATCTTCCATTTGACGGACAAGACATACAGTAGATTTGATTTTATTTCAAAATTTAGATGGTTTTAAAATTTGCTAAACTTGATACAGTTTGATACTTGAGTGAGATTTACAATTTTTGGACATATTTTATTACAATATGTTTTTTGGACATATTTTTGGACATATATGTTAAATGTTTTTGTTGGATAGTTGAATTATAATTGGCATGGCATGTGATATTTAATGTTTTAAATGTTTTTGTTAGATAGTTGAATTATAATTGGCATGGCATGTGATATTTAATGTTAAATGCTTTTGTTAGATAGTTGAATTATAATTGGCATGGCATTTGAAGTTTTTAAAACTACATGAATGATGGAATGTGAACCTACATTTGCACATGTGGTAAATTGAAATGTTAAAGATTGTAACAAGACAATCCCCATTGATTTCATTACATTATATATGTTGATTTCTGATTTGATATAATTGCATACATATGATGGTACATTACTTGTAAAGTCATTGGATTTCATTACATTATATATGTTGATTTCTGATTTGATATAATTGTATACATATGATGGTACATTACTTGTAAAGTCATTGGATTTAGTAATTTTTGTTCATTGATTTCGTTTTCTTTTTGGATGGTTTTAGTACTTTTGGCATGTGAATGTGAAGTAATGTTGCTGCTTGATTTATACCTGACATTTGATATTTACTGCAATATTTTTGTTGTAACGTTTTTTATAGATAGTTGAATTATAATTGGCATGGCATTTGAAGTTTTTAAAACTACATGAATGATGGAATGTGAACCTACATTTGCACATGTGGTAAATTGAAGTGTTAAAGTTTGTAACAAGACAATCCCCATTGATTTCATTACATTATATATGTTGATTTCTGATTTGATATAATTGCATACATATGATGGTACATTACTTGTAAAGTCAATGGATTTCATTACATTATATATGTTGATTTCTGATTTGATATAATTGCATACATATGATGGTACATTACTTGTAAAGTCATTGGATTAATAACTTGTTCATTGATTTCAGCTTTCTTTGGATGGTTTTAGTACTTTTGGCATGTGAATGTGAAGTAATGTTGTCATTGAATTACATTTGACATTTGATATTTAATGAACTAAATATTTTTTTTGGATAGTTGAATTATAATTGGCATGGCATGTGATATTTATTGTTAAATGTTTTAGTTGGATAGTTGAATTATAATTCTAATGGTATCTGAAGTTTTTAAAACTACATGAATGATAGAATGTGAACCTACATTTGCATGTGGTAAATTGAAATGTTACTTGTAACAAAACAATCCGCATTGATTTCATTATGTAGTATATGTTGATTTCCTATTTGATATAATTGCATGTATGATGGTACATTACTTGTAAAGTCATTGGATTAATAGTGTTCATTGATTTCAGTGTAAGCGCAAAAAGTTATTGACAATGTAGAATGATTTTTGTGTTATAATAACTAAACCTAATAATATTGGAGAGCAAGAGAGACTTGAGGTATGGTGTTTACTACAAGAGTTTGAGCTAAATATTTAAATGGTTTATCTATCTTTCATAAAATAGTTTAAGATTGATCACAAGAATTAAGAGTTCATGTCTCTGTCCATCATTGGTATGGTCCATCATAGAATGATCATCCATGTCAATGACTCTTAAGTCTATCTTTCCAAACCATGACCCTACTCTCACATGTGTGCCTTTCATGACACCAGTCGCGCTGCTTTTATCCTCGAGTTGACTGCCTTGAAAGCACTCAACTCTTTCTCGATGCTAGCCTTCCTCTTTTTAAGAGATGAAGCTGCCTTTCGACTTAGGAAGCTATGGGTAGCCCTCGTGTCTATCAAAGCAGAGAACTTTTTCCCATGTATGGTTGTAGACATGAATCTCAAGTCCAAGGAACTTTCATCATCATTCCTCCTCCTTGTCTTGTGCCTTACTTTCGCAATCTTCTTCAACATTTCCTCTTCCAATATGTTTTTCGAACTAGCCCTTGGCTTAACAGTGCTTTTCACATATCTCTTCTCATGAAGCTCCATATAACAATTTGATCCTCGGCTTGCTTGAATTGGTTCAAGCTCTTTCTTTTTCGAATTCTGTCTAATTGCTCCAATACGACATATATTGACTCCTTCCAAACGAAGTGCACCAATCCTCTTAGTGTGGTCGTCTTCTTTTCCAAGTGTGCCAACACATGCATTTTCTTTCTTCAAACCAATAGGTTTTGGATCAAGAAAGTCCCTCTTGATCTTATCTTCCATGTTCTTGACTTTACCCTGCAACGTGGTGCTTATTTCCTTCAAGTGAGCCCTTTCCATAAAGAGTTCCTGAAGTCTTTGCTCACCTTGTCGTATCTCCATGTCAAGCTTTTCAATTTCAGCAGTTTTTCTAGAAAGTCTATCCTTGGAATTTCTTGCGTGAAAAACCAAGTAGGTTGAACCAACGTTGGTCTAGTGCATTGGAATTCATTAAAGAATTGGTCATTGGCGCTGCTTCAAGCTAGGAGTGAGCATCGTCACCAACCTACATTGAATATTTTACACTCCCTATGGTGAATGATACTTTAAATTGATTGACAGTCTAAGACTTTCTAATTTTTTCGAATGCCAAATGATCTTACAAAGTGAGTATTTATAATATTCTAGTAGGTCATTCGGCGACAACTTTTACCAAAAACTTGAAACGACTTTGGCGTGTGATATTTAATTTGTTAAATGTTTTTGTTGCATTGTTGAATTATAATTGGCATGGCTTAACAATGCTTTTCACATATCTCTTCTCATGAAGCGCCATAGAACAATTTGATCCTGGGTCTGCTTGAATTGGTTCAAGCTCTTTCCTTTTCGAATTCTGTCTAATCGCTCCAATACGACATATATTGACTCCTTCCAAACGAAGTGCACCAATCCTCTTAGTGTGGTCGTCTTAGTGTGGCGTGTGATATTTAATTTGTTAAATGTTTTTGTTGGATTGTTGAATTATAATTGGCATGTGGCATGTGAAGTTTTTAAAACTCCAGTTTTTGATGGTTTCAATCTACATTTTGCATGTGATATTTAATGAAACTTTAAATGTTAAATGTTTTAATGATGCACAATATATAATCGAAAGGGTTTTAAGACTTAAAGTTTTGGATGGTTTCAATTTACAACTTAAAGTTTTGGATGGTTTCAATTTACAACTTAAAGTTTTGGATGGTTTCAACCTACATTTTCACATATGGTAAATTGAAATTATGTTACTTGCAACAAGACAATCCCCATTGATTTCATTGTATATGTTGATTTCTAATTTGATATAATTGCATGTATGATGGTACATTACTTGTAAAGACATTGGATTAATAATGTTCATTGATTTTACTTTAAGCGCAAAAAATTATTGATAATGTCTAGAACTATTTTTGTGTTATAATAATTAAACCTAATAATATTGGAGAGCAAGAGAGATGAGGTATGGTGTTTACTACAAGAGTTCGAGCGGGGCATTCAGTGACAACTTTTACTATAAACTTGAAACAAAGAGAATCTATCTTTGGCTAGGACATCATGTAAGATGCTCGACATAAACAGTAAAATTGTACTTAAAAGCCGAGATTCGGGCAAGGGGGGACAACCACTTGTTATCTCGTCCCTTGGAGGCTAGGCCATATGGGGACCGAATCTGACTTTACAAAATAAAGTGAAATAATTTGTACCATATGGTCTGAGAACATATACAAAAACAATTAATATACAAGAACAATTAATTTCATTCTAGAATATATATATCCAATACATATTTAACATTTTTAATCAATGCACATGTATAGAAAAACTATTTTCAGTGGAAACTAGAGCACGTGCTTGTACCCAAACAATTTGTAACATTTACAAACCACAAATAACATAAGCAGTTCAATTTTTAGTTGAGTACTGAAAGGTTTAAAAGATAATAAATTGTTGTCCTGACACTTCACTCAAAAAAATTCTAATGGAATTCCATCCTCAATAATCCGTTCATGATCGGATTTTGACATTTTCCATTTCTTAATTGTTGATTTTTTCTTTGATTGAACTTCTATCAACTTTATGCGTGCTGCACACACCAAGTGACTATATTGACAACTTATGGAATCAGGTTCATAGTCTTCGAAGTAAACAAAGTCTCCACTTTGACGAGTTTGTTTGAAAAAATAACCTTTCAGTATAATTGACCCTTTGTCATACTGAAATCCGTGATCATTATAGTCTTGTAATAATTTCATTTTTTGTTCAGTGCAACGCATCAAATAATACTTCACATTTTCATCGTTGTCAATAGGTGCAATTACAGCAAAAACATCTCCTGCACAATAAAATAAATTTAACATTTAATTATGCATATTTAAATTTAAATTTGTAAATTTTTAAATCATTAAAAAGTAATTCAATTGTTACCTTCTCTAACAAGATCAGAAACTCGATCACCATCGGATGATATTGTAGTTTCCTCTGATTCCATTTCTTCAATCATTGCAACAAACATTTTTCCCTTTGTATTTAGCTCTGTATGTTTCCAATCGTTCACATACATTTTGTTTTCACAGATGTCATTGGATTTTGTGTTGTCTATGCAAACATCAAAAAAACAAGAATATTTTCTTTTATCCAATGCAAACACATTCGTGGACAATTTTGTTTGAATTGAATGCAATTTTCGAGTCCCTTTTATTGTTCCAACTTCATTTCCAATTGATCTATTTACGTCTCTGATTCCAATATGCCAGAAAAACCTTTATATGGAAAATTAGAAAGAATTTGTAAATATGATATCAAATTACAATTAAAAATAATCATTGCATGATAAATGTACAATGTTTAAAATTAGATTACCAATATAAATTAAATTGAATGTACCTTTGCACTTCTCGTGATGGGTTAATCTCATGGCTTAGAGCATTTTTGCACCATTGAACAACTTCTTCAACGTTTGCAAGTCGGTGTGCAAAGTGGTTCCTTTGATATCTTCGAAGTACTCGTTTTATGCATGCTCCTGCACCGTCATGTTCTCCTTTTCCATGGCCAGTCTCAAAGAAATTCCAACAATGTTTAATGGAGGTTTTCTTATGAAGACGACACAACCAAAAAAATGATCGTGCAGATTTGAATTGACCTGCGCATCCGTCCGACCATATCCAATGTTCATTGAATGTTATTCCACGATTTTTCAATGAATCATAAATTTTTCCAAAACAATGTTGTACAAAACATGTATCATGCGTACGATCGTCACTGATATAAAAATGATATTCTTTAATGATATGTCGATTTTCACTCGTGCTTTCTATATGATCGATATTTTGTTCAGCATGTCTATATAGAATATGAACGAGCATGGAGACTTGGTCAGAGTGATAGTATTCACTCTGAATTTCTTTTTGTGGAGAAAATGTGTAGTTTTCTGCAAAATCAATCACTGACAAAATGGTTCCTGGTGGAAAAACTTCATGAGATTTTTTGAATTGCAAGTCTTGCCATCGAGCTCTATGGGAATGCATGGTGTATTTGTAAATTTCTGCTTCAAATTTTCTCAAAAAGTCTATTAGAAAAATTTCGTCTTCTCGTAATTCGATTCTTTTAACACTATCTACACTTTGAATCGATGTACTGGTATATTCATATCTCTTCCATTTCACTTTCATGTTGGAGAATGATTGATCATTTATATCAATACGATATTTGTTTTGAAATTTAGTCAAATTTCCACAATCATCGCATTTTTTACCACCAACACATTTCTTTTTGTAAAATAGTTCATCGCTTTCTCTTTCACATAGAATTTGAGATATGAATTCATGGATAGTGGAAGGAGGAGGTGAATCATTCCATAATGTTCTACCGAAATCAAGGAATGTGTCATAATATAACTCAAATTCCACATGATAACGGCAACAACAAGTGTCGCGTACGGTGATAGGTTTTACATACCATGGTTTTTGTTGAACAAAAACACTGAGTGAAACTTGAATTTGACGATTCTCTTCTTTGAACTTGTTGAATAACTCTATTTGAGTGGTTTCCAAGAGATGTTTTTCATGTTCTTCGTATTGATTTCGCGCTATTCTTCTTCGCATCACATGTCTTGCAGTGGGTGAAACACGCGAATTTTTCTTCCAATATTCATATATTATTTTTTTAACATCTTCTCCAAGTCTATCTTTGTATGGTTGCCTACAAATAGCTCTCCAACAAGTGAGTTCATCATTTACGTCTATTTGCAGTCGAAATTTTCGATGTTTGTGCAGAGTTTTTCGCGAGGTTCCCAGTGCTCGTGCCATAGATGCTAGATTCAAACGATTCTCTTGAGTACTTGGTGAAACCATTGCCATTTGTATTCCTCTACGTATATTTGAAACATTTTTATCTCTAGATCTCCTAATTGGCTCTATAGCACTACTCATATTTTTTATAACCTCTTCTTTCATTTTTTTATCTTTGGTTGATTTTCGAATACCCAATAGTGTCGTCGCTTCTTTTAATTTCCTTGATGATAAGAGACATTTCAACATTTGAGCTTGAACTGTCACCTCAGTTTTGAAAAACATTTCCAAAATTTTCTCGACACGATATCGTATAAAATAGTCAAGTTTTTTATCTCCATATGTGCGAGTGTCGACATTTTCTAACATCTCATTATCGATAGTGATTTCATCTGTACATATTCGAAAAAATAGTACATATTCAATAAATAACTAAATTAATAAATATGTCAATAAATATTAGGAAAATTTTAAATATATCAATAGATCATAATATCTACATTTACATACCCGATTCAATTTCTGCTTGAGGTTGATTTTCTTCTTCAATATTTTGAGGAGTGTCTTTTTTTGTTTACATTAAACAAAATATTTTTCAAACTAGTTCATAAAATAAAAATTAAGCTTCACATTGTACATTGGGAAAACTTTAAAAATATATCAATAGATCATAATATTTACATTTACATACCTGCTTCAATTTCTGCTTGAGGTTGATTTTCTTCTTCAATATTTTGAGGAACATCTCTGTCTGTTTACATCAAACAAAATATTTTTCAAACTAGTTTATCAAATAAAAATTAAGCGTTACATTTTACATTAGGAAAATTTTAAATATATATCAATAGAGCATGTAATATTTACATTTACATACCTGCTTCACTTTCTGCTTGAGGTTGATTTTCCTCTTCAATATTTGAGAGAGCTTCTAACTTTCTTTTGCGATATTGTCTCGTCTCTTCTCTACGTTCCTCGGGCTTTTTTTTTCGATCATATTTTCTCACACAAGTTCTTCGATTTCCCATGATAATAGGGTATGAGGTTTAAAAAATTTCCTTTAAAAAATTAGACAATAACTCAATTACAAACAATATCACAAAAGATTTAATTTAAAAAAAATCTTTTCTAAAAAATATGTAATCCAATCCAAAACACGTACATATCTCTAAGAAAAATCACACCGCCTCCAAGAAATGTCTTCCAAAAAAATTCTTTAAATCTTAAAATGTAAAGAAAAATTTTTGAACAAAAAAGCTCAAAAGATTTATTTCAACACAAAACACGTCCATACCTCAAAGAAAAATCACGTCGCCTCCAAAAATGTCTTCCAAAAAAGTTTTTTAAATTCAAACTTTGAACCTCCAAGAAAAATCACGCCGCCTCCAGAAAATGTCTTCCAAAAAAAATTTTTGACCCCAAACTTTGAAGAAAAATTTTTGAATTCAAAACAAGTTGTAAGATGAAATTGTATAATCAATTTAAATTCTACTAAATTTAAAATCTAGTCAGGTGTATCCATTTGTCCCACTCAAAATGTCAACCAGCAATGAAAAAAATTGACTTCACATCAACAAAATTAAATTCTAAAACATAACTAACTTAAAATTTAAAAAAAAATAAAAATAAAGTTTAAGCAACATAACAAACTTTAAATTAAAAACATAAGTGTTAACAAACACAGAAAGTTACTTCCACCCGTCATTGTCCATAGTTTGGAATCAAATGCCCCTCCTTGATGTCATGAGTAGATTCTTCTTATACATATGCAAGTAGTGTGAATGGATGCAGATACTCATTCTGAACGACAGCATAGAAGTGCTTTGCAACGATATAATGTCACTTGGGCTCTATGGAGTTGGTCACAGTGTATTCCCCGCTGTAGTCAAAGGAACTGGAAGAAGCTCCTGCACCTCCATACAAATACTTAGCATGGTGAATTCCACGTGGAGGAGCAGCTGTTTCAGACTCATTCTGCTTCCTTGTGTTGAGAGATTCTGCTATGGATTCCAACTTCTTCACCACATCCTTCATCATTGGACGATTAGCCGACTCGTCCACGCAGAGCTGCGATAACCCTACGAAGCTTTGAAGAACTGTTTGAGAAATTAGAGAATCTCTGAGAAAGGGGTCCAGTATATGGCGTATTGTAATGTAATGACACTATAGAAGTTATGTACCTTGCCGTAGCCTCCTGGACCAATCTCATTATTCCTCGAGAATTCTGCCAGTGTTTTAAGAGAGCTACTTGCAACGAATACAATTTTTTGTACTTTCAGTATGGTAGCATCTCCACTCTCTCTTTTGTTTGGTACATGAAGTCGATCAAAAAAAAAAAAAATTATTTAACATGGAGAGATAAAAAAACAATTATTCTCATTGAATTGTTTTCACATGACATTCACTGCACGTACATGCACTTAGATTAGCTTTAGTTCAACTCTATTGCATGCAATGCAAGCTTGTTTAGCTACAATTTCTAGCGTTGTACATGCACATAATTAACTTAGATTAGCTTTAGTTCAACTCTAGATATTGCATGCAATGTGCACTTGTCTTTAGCTAGTTAACTCGAGTGCTTACATGTGGTGTACACTTGGCTTTAGTTAGTTAACTCTAGTGCTTGCAAGTGGTGCATCTGCACATTAACAAAACACAAAGCACACTTAGCTTCGAGATAATGCCGATGTACACTACGCTAGGTCTTGTCGAAAAAGGAGGATGTTGAGAGATTCTCTCAACTACTCCCTCCAAGAATGGAATTAGTTGGATCTCAGCAGCACTATAAATATTGTAATGTATTAGTGTGATTTAATATATTAAATAATTATTTGTGTGTGAATGATGTGTGTTCATGCTCTCTCACAATTTCTAATATGGTATCAGAGCCTAGCTGAGCTTAATCCCTCACGGGAGTGCTCAGAAAGATGAGAAGAAAATTGTGAGAATTGATTCTATAGGAATAGGATTTCGTGGGTAGATTACTGTGTGATTTTTTTGTATGTATTGTGTACGTATATGACATTGCAGGTAGCCAGTGCCAGGATGAAATTGTGACAGCATTTTGTGATTAGAGACAGTGGCATTTGTGTGGATTCTGGGCGGAAATCCACAAGTTGGTTTGTTGTGAGGTAGAATTAGTCCGTAACATGGGAAACTGCATCTCTATGCCAAATGCAGGCGTAAAAAAGGATGTTGTTACTGATTCACGAGGTTTTCCATTGGTCTGCAAGCCTTCATTCCGATCTCTGCCAAATTCCAAACCTAAAGAGGTCACCAAAGAAGATTTTTTAAGGATGCTGGAAGATCCGTCATCTTATTGGGTGTATCTAAGGTTTAAAGAAGAATCTGACGTTGCCAGCCAGTGCTTCTATGCTCTTGACATACAAGAAATGAGATATCTGCCTCTACCCAATTATCCTGTAGACACATATGCGAAGACTGCCAGTTCAGTCTTGTATAATAAGCTTTACGTTATAGGTGGTAGCAGAGGCATATACCCTTCCAATGCTGTTCATGTGTTTGATCCAGTCTCGCATGCCTGGTCTGATCCGATTCCGAGCAGGGTCTATCGGCGAGCGGCTGTTGTGGCCTCGGTGGATGGAAGAGTTTATGTGTTTGGAGGGTACCCTGTGCAAGATGAAGAATGGGGTGAAGTGTACGACCCATCTAGTAATACATGGACGCCAATCCCGGGGTGTGACACGCTTAGGACTAATGGCATGGTTTATTACTCATCAAGAACATGTATTTGGGTATCATCTGAGTTGACCCAACTGCGTTGTTGGTCAACTATATGTAATAAGAGGGTAGATATATTTCTTGCCTTGTGTTTGATGGAAGCTGCAAATTTATTTGTGAAAGACGGAGGCTGCAATTGCTAGAAATTTTTGGGAGAAAGGTGCTATACTGCTAGAGAAATTAAAGCTGCTTGTTAGATATATATTATGTGACATTTGTTGTGAGATGTGTATAGTGCAGAACCAACTATGAACAATTTAGCATTATTTAAATTAGTCGTTCTTGACGTTCTACAGGGACGAGAGAACAATTGGCTAATTTGATTGTGTGAATTTGTTATATGTTGATCTGTTGTGCTACAGGCCAAGGGCATCAGTTACAGGTTACAGTATGAGATCCATTTGTGTGAAACAGGTCAAGTTGTTAGATTAGCTCTTGAACACATTCAGTATTCAGACCATTTGCCTAGCCACTGATGGATAGCCGAAAGCGAAATATCCGACAGATGGTGATTGGTCCATAGGATGGTTCATCACTTGTCAGCTCTTATCGCGGAAGCCCCGACGAGCCGAGTTGTCAATACTGTTGATCTTGCAAAGTGCATTATTGCTGGTCAGAAACAAATGTATTTTAAATGGGTTGAATGGTAGCTCGAAAATGGTGGAGAAAAAGAGCGTTGTCTATGAGATCTCAGAGTGGGTACAAGTGTTAATGAAGACCAAGGCAGACAAATGTTTGTATTAAATTAGTGTGTTCTCCATTTCTGTAATGTAGGCATTAAGGGGGGGTGTTGAGATAATGCCTCAATTATGATGCATACTACAGTTTAGGGATTGTTTTGGTGTGTTGGAGGATGTTGAGATATTCTCTCAACTACTCCCTTCAAGAATGGAATTAGTTGGATCTCAGCAGCACTATAAATATTGTAATGTATTAGTGTGATTTAATATAGAAAATAATTATTTGTGTGTGAATGTTGTGTGTTCTTGCTCTCTCACAATTTCTAATTTTAGCTTCAGTTAGCTTTAACTATCCATAGTTATTGCATGTACAACTAAGCTTAAATTAGTTGCTTTATATATTGATTCTCAACCTAATATTGATAAATCAATTTGATTCTCAATTCTAATTAAACTTTTCTTTTTCAATTTAACAAGTTTGTACAATTATTCTTCAACTAAATCCATAATTATATTCTAATAATTTTACAACTTTTCCTACCCACCTTCCTTGCCATGATGCTTAAATCGCAAGGCAACAATGACAAGCATCAACACACTGCTTGCACCAACGGCTATTCGAGCTATTGCCCCCCGAACTTAGACCCTTCGATCCCCCTTAAATCAAAAAACAAGAAACTTCATTTCTAGATCAAGCAAACGTGCTTTAAAAAACTATAAATATTGCTCATCGCCAACCGAGAGACAGAGTAAGAGTAAAATATCTCACCGACCAGAAAGTTATAAATGGCTGGTTTGAAATAGTAGGGTCCAAATCCATGGATTTCCGATCGTTGAAAATACTTCCTCGTAATTTTAGAGTACTCTTTTTCAAGATTAAAATTTATTTATATATTACAAATAATTATATTAGTCAATGTGTTTAAGATGAGCATCATTTTCCTCTTTAAAAAAATCAAATTTATTTATATATTACAAATAATTATATTAGTCAATGTGTTTAAGATGAGCTTCATTTTCCTTTTTTTTAAAATTCAAATTTATTTATATATTACAAATAATTATATTAGTCAATGTATTTAGGATGAGCATCATTTTCCTCTTTTAAAAATAATGTATTTAAGATGAGTATCATTTTCCTCTTTTAAAAAATAATGGTAGGAATATAAATATATTCTTTATAATGATTTTTTTTTTATAACTTTTATGATGATTTTTATTGTTTTTCATAAAGTTTTATTTTTCAATTTTCTTGATTTTTATATTTTTATATTTATTTTTAATTTAAAGTTTTAGATTGATTTTCAAGGGAATATGTTCAATATATGCTTCATGTAAATGTTTATCAAATTTTGTAGTGTGTTATTGACTTTGTTAGGTTTAATTGACTTTAATAAATTTAAAAAATTAGATTCATGTCACTGCTTCCAGGCCCACCAATTTCCTAGAGATTTGAGATTACAAAAATTTTCCTAAAGATTTGAGATTATTTCAATTTTAATAAGTTTCTCACTATTATTTATAAAATTCATTTAT